>OY998182.1:5537500-5845000 GCA_963921935.1 Galeruca laticollis
AGAAGCAGGAGATTTCAACAAAACCCGAGAAGGTCGGCGAGGAGCTGAAATCTCTACCAGAATTTACTTAATTTCTGAGCAATACTTTCGAATCACCCAGTAATCAAGAATAATTCTCGGAAACTAAACGAAAACCCTATAACAACTCAAAACAGCGGAAGAAGCAGGAGATTTCAACAAAACCCGAGAAGGTCGGCGAGGAGCTGAAATCTCTACCAGAATTTACTTAATTTCTGAGCAATACTTTCGAATCACCCAGTAATCAAGAATAATTCTCGGAAACTAAACGAAAACCCTATAACAACTCAGAACAGCGGAAGAAGCAGGAGATTTGAACAAAACCCGAGAAGGTCGGCGAGGAGCTGAAATCTCTACCAGAATTTACTTAATTTCTGAGCAATACTTTCGAATCACCCAGTAATCAAGAATAATTCTCGGAAACTGAACGAAAAACCCTATAACAACTCAAAACAGCGGAAGAAGCAGGAGATTTCAACAAAACCCGAGAATGTCGGCGAGGAGCTGAAATCTCTACCAGAATCTACTTAATTTCTGAGCAATACTTTCGAATCACCCAGTAATCAAGAATAATTCTCGGAAACTAAACGAAAACCCTATGACAACTCAAAACAGCGGAAGAAGCAGGAGATTTCAACAAAACCCGAGAAGGTCGGCGAGGAGCTGAAATCTCTACCAGAATTTACTTAATTTCTGAGCAATACTTTCGAGTCACCCAGTAATCAAGAATAATTCTCGGAAACTAAACGAAAAACCCTATAACAACTCAAAACAGCGGAAGAAGCAGGAGATTTCAACAAAACCCGAGAAGGTCGGCGAGGAGCTGAAATCTCTACCAGAATTTACTTAATTTCTGAGCAATACTTTCGAATCACCCAGTAATCAAGAATAATTCTCGGAAACTAAACGAAAACCCTATAACAACTCAGAACAGCGGAAGAAGTAGGAGATTTCAACAAAACCCGAGAAGGTCGGCTAGGAGCTGAAATCTCTACCAAATTTACTTAATTTCTGAGCAATACTTTCGAATCACCCAGTAATCAAGAATAATTCTCGGAAACTAAACGAAAACCCTATAACAACTCAAAACAGCGGAAGAAGCAGGAGATTTCAACAAAACCCGAGAAGGTCGGCGAGGAGCTGAAATCTCTACCAGAATTTACTTAATTTCTGAGCAATACTTTCGAATCACCCAGTAATCAAGAATAATTCTCGGAAACTAAACGAAAACCCTATAACAACTCAGAACAGCGGAAGAAGTAGGAGATTTCAACAAAACCCGAGAAGGTCGGCTAGGAGCTGAAATCTCTACCAAATTTACTTAATTTCTGAGCAATACTATCGAATTACCCAGTAATCAAGAATAATTCTCGGAAACTAAACGAAAACCCTATAACAACTCAAAACAGCGGAAGAAGCAGGAGATTTCAACAAAACCCGAGAAGGTCGGCGAGGAGCTGAAATCTCTACCAGAATTTACTTAATTTCTGAGCAATACTTTCGAGTCACCCAGTAATCAAGAATAATACTCGAAAACTA
Organism: Galeruca laticollis; assembly: GCA_963921935.1. Classification (NCBI taxonomy): domain Eukaryota; kingdom Metazoa; phylum Arthropoda; class Insecta; order Coleoptera; family Chrysomelidae; genus Galeruca; species Galeruca laticollis. Next base: position 5,539,058 of record OY998182.1, read on the forward strand.
AACGAAAAACCCTATAACAACTCAAAACAGCGGAAGAAGCAGGAGATTTCAACAAAACCCGAGAAGGTCGGCGAGGTGCTGAAATCTCTACCTGAATTCACTTAATTTCTGAGCAATACTTTCGAATCACCCAGTAATCAAGAATAATTCTCGGAAACTATACGAAAACCCTATAACAACTCAGAACAGCGGAAGAAGTAGGAGATTTCAACAAAACCCGAGAAGGTCGGCTAGGAGCTGAAATCTCGACCAGAATTTTCTTAATTTCTGAGCAATACTTTCGAGTCACCCAGTAATCAAGAATAATTCTCGGAAACTAAACGAAAAACCCTGTAACAACTCAAAACAGCGGAAGAAGCAGGAGATTTAAACAAAACCCGAGAAGGTCGGCGAGGAGCTGAAATCTCTACCAGAATTTACTTAATTTCTGAGCAATACTTTCGAATCACCCAGTAATCAAGAATAATTCTCGGAAACTAAACGAAAACCCTATAACAACTCAAAACAGCGGAAGAAGCAGGAGATTTCAATAAAACCCGAGAAGGTCAGCGAGGAGCTGAAATCTCTACCAGAATCTACTTAATTTCTGAGCAATACTTTCGCATCACCCAGTAATCAAGAATAATTCTCGGAAACTAAACGAAAAACCCTGTAACAACTCAAAACAGCGGAAGAAGCAGGAGATTTGGACAAAACCCGAGAAGGTCGGCGAGGAGCTGAAATCTCTACCAGAATTTACTTAATTTCTGAGCAATACTTTCGAATCACCCAGTAATCAAGAATAATTCTCGGAAACTAAACGAAAACCCTATAACAACTCAAAACAGCGGAAGAAGCAGGAGATTCCAACAAAACCCGAGAAGGTCGGCGAGGAGCTGAAATCTCTACCAGAATTTACTTAATTTCTGAGCAATACTTTCGAATCACCCAGTAATCAAGAATAATTCTGGGAAACTAAACGAAAAACCCTATAACAACTCAAAACAGCGGAAGAAGCAGGAGATTTCAACAAAACCCGAGAAGGTCGGCGAGGAGCTGAAATCTCGACCAGAATTTACTTAATTTCTGAGCAATACTTTCGAGTCACCCAGAAATCAAGAATAATTCTCGGAAACTAAACGGAAAACCCTCAACTCAAAACAGCGGAAGAAGCAGGAGATTTCAACAAAACCCGAGAAGGTCGGCGAGGAGCTGAAATCTCTACCAGAATTTACTTAATTTCTGAGCAATACTTTCGAGTCACCCAGTAATCAAGAATAATTCTCGGAAACTAAACGAAAAACCCTATAACAACTCAAAACAGCGGAAGAAGCAGGAGATTTCAACAAAACCCGAGAAGGTCGGCGAGGAGCTGAAATCTCTACCAGAATTTACTTAATTTCTGAGCAATACTTTCGAATCACCCAGTAATCAAGAATAATTCTCGGAAACTAAACGAAAACCCTATGACAACTCAAAACAGCGGAAGAAGCAGGAGATTTCAACAAAACCCGAGAAGGTCGGCGAGGAGCTGAAATCTCTACCAGAATTTACTTAATTTCTGAGCAATACTTTCGAATCACCCAGTAATCAAGAATAATTCTCGGAAACTAAACGAAAACCCTATAACAACTCAGAACAGCGGAAGAAGCAGGAGATTTGAACAAAACCCGAGAAGGTCGGCGAGGAGCTGAAATCTCTACCAGAATTTACTTAATTTCTGAGCAATACTTTCGAATCACCCAGTAATCAAGAATAATTCTCGGAAACTGAACGAAAAACCCTATAACAACTCAAAACAGCGGAAGAAGCAGGAGATTTCAACAAAACCCGAGAATGTCGGCGAGGAGCTGAAATCTCTACCAGAATCTACTTAATTTCTGAGCAATACTTTCGAATCACCCAGTAATCAAGAATAATTCTCGGAAACTAAACGAAAACCCTATGACAACTCAAAACAGCGGAAGAAGCAGGAGATTTCAACAAAACCCGAGAAGGTCGGCGAGGAGCTGAAATCTCTACCAGAATTTACTTAATTTCTGAGCAATACTTTCGAGTCACCCAGTAATCAAGAATAATTCTCGGAAACTAAACGAAAAACCCTATAACAACTCAAAACAGCGGAAGAAGCAGGAGATTTCAACAAAACCCGAGAAGGTCGGCGAGGAGCTGAAATCTCTACCAGAATTTACTTAATTTCTGAGCAATACTTTCGAATCACCCAGTAATCAAGAATAATTCTCGGAAACTAAACGAAAACCCTATAACAACTCAGAACAGCGGAAGAAGTAGGAGATTTCAACAAAACCCGAGAAGGTCGGCTAGGAGCTGAAATCTCTACCAAATTTACTTAATTTCTGAGCAATACTTTCGAATCACCCAGTAATCAAGAATAATTCTCGGAAACTAAACGAAAACCCTATAACAACTCAAAACAGCGGAAGAAGCAGGAGATTTCAACAAAACCCGAGAAGGTCGGCGAGGAGCTGAAATCTCTACCAGAATTTACTTAATTTCTGAGCAATACTTTCGAATCACCCAGTAATCAAGAATAATTCTCGGAAACTAAACGAAAACCCTATAACAACTCAGAACAGCGGAAGAAGTAGGAGATTTCAACAAAACCCGAGAAGGTCGGCTAGGAGCTGAAATCTCTACCAAATTTACCTAATTTCTGAGCAATACTTTCGAATTACCCAGTAATCAAGAATAATTCTCGGAAACTAAACGAAAACCCTATAACAGCTCAAAACAGCGGAAGAAGCAGGAGATTTCAACAAAACCCGAGAAGGTCGGCGAGGAGCTGAAATCTCTACCAGAATTTACTTAATTTCTGAGCAATACTTTCGAGTCACCCAGTAATCAAGAATAATACTCGAAAACTAAACGAAAAACCCTATAACAACTCAAAACAGCGGAAGAAGCAGGATATTTCAACAAAACCCGAGAAGGTCGGCGAGGTGCTGAAATCTCTACCTGAATTCACTTAATTTCTGAGCAATACTTTCGAATCACCCAGTAATCAAGAATAATTCTCGGAAACTATACGAAAACCCTATAACAACTCAGAACAGCGGAAGAAGTAGGAGATTTCAACAAAACCCGAGAAGGTCGGCTAGGAGCTGAAATCTCGACCAGAATTTTCTTAATTTCTGAGCAATACTTTCGAGTCACCCAGTAATCAAGAATAATTCTCGGAAACTAAACGAAAAACCCTGTAACAACTCAAAACAGCGGAAGAAGCAGGAGATTTAAACAAAACCCGAGAAGGTCGGCGAGGAGCTGAAATCTCTACCAGAATTTACTTAATTTCTGAGCAATACTTTCGAATCACCCAGTAATCAAGAATAATTCTCGGAAACTAAACGAAAGCCCTATAACAACTCAAAACAGCGGAAGAAGCAGGAGATTTCAATAAAACCCGAGAAGGTCAGCGAGGAGCTGAAATCTCTACCAGAATCTACTTAATTTCTGAGCAATACTTTCGCATCACCCAGTAATCAAGAATAATTCTCGGAAACTAAACGAAAAACCCTGTAACAACTCAAAACAGCGGAAGAAGCAGGAGATTTGGACAAAACCCGAGAAGGTCGGCGAGGAGCTGAAATCTCTACCAGAATTTACTTAATTTCTGAGCAATACTTTCGAATCACCCAGTAATCAAGAATAATTCTCGGAAACTAAACGAAAACCCTATAACAACTCAAAACAGCGGAAGAAGCAGGAGATTCCAACAAAACCCGAGAAGGTCGGCGAGGAGCTGAAATCTCTACCAGAATCTACTTAATTTCTGAGCAATACTTTCGAATCACCCAGTAATCAAGAATAATTCTCGGAAACTAAACGAAAACCCTATGACAACTCAAAACAGCGGAAGAAGCAGGAGATTTCAACAAAACCCGAGAAGGTCGGCGAGGAGCTGAAATCTCGACCAGAATTTACTTAATTTCTGAGCAATACTTTCGAGTCACCCAGTAATCAAGAATAATTCTCGGAAACTAAACGAAAAACCCTGTAACAACTCAAAACAGCGGAAGAAGCAGGAGATTTCAACAAAACCCGAGAAGGTCGGCGAGGAGCTGAAATCTCTACCAGAATTTACTTAATTTCTGAGCAATACTTTCGAATCACCCAGTAATCAAGAATAATTCTGGGAAACTAAACGAAAAACCCTATAACAACTCAAAACAGCGGAAGAAGCAGGAGATTTCAACAAAACCCGAGAAGGTCGGCGAGGAGCTGAAATCTCGACCAGAATTTACTTAATTTCTGAGCAATACTTTCGAGTCACCCAGTAATCAAGAATAATTCTCGGAAACTAAACGAAAAACCCTGTAACAACTCAAAACAGCGGAAGAAGCAGGAGATTTCAACAAAACCCGAGAAGGTCGGCGAGGAGCTGAAATCTCTACCAGAATTTACTTAATTTCTGAGCAATACTTTCGAATCACCCAGTAATCAAGAATAATTCTCGGAAACTAAACGAAAACCCTATAACAACTCAAAACAGCGGAAGAAGCAGGAGATTTCAACAAAACCCGAGAAGGTCGGCGAGGAGCTAAAATCTCTACCAGAATCTACTTAATTTCTGAGCAATACTTTCGCATCACCCAGTAATCAAGAATAATTCTCGGAAACTAAACGAAAAACCCTGTAACAACTCAAAACAGCGGAAGAAGCAGGAGATTTGAACAAAACCCGAGAAGGTCGGCGAGGAGCTGAAATCTCTACCAGAATTTACTTAATTTCTGAGCAATACTTTTGAATCACCCAGTAATCAAGAATAATTCTCGGAAACTAAACGGAAACCCTATAACAGCTCAAAACAGCGGAAGAAGCAGGAGATTTCAACAAAACCCGAGAAGGTCGGCGAGGAGCTGAAATCTCTACCAGAATCTACTTAATTTCTGAGCAATACTTTCGAATCACCCAGTAATCAAGAATAATTCTCGGAAACTAAACGAAAACCCTATGACAACTCAAAACAGCGGAAGAAGCAGGAGATTTCAACAAAACCCGAGAAGGTCGGCGAGGAGCTGAAATCTCGACCAGAATTTACTTAATTTCTGAGCAATACTTTCGAGTCACCCAGTAATCAAGAATAATTCTCGGAAACTAAACGAAAAACCCTGTAACAACTCAAAACAGCGGAAGAAGCAGGATATTTCAACAAAACCCGAGAAGGTCGGCGAGGAGCTGAAATCTCTACCAGAATTTACTTAATTTCTGAGCAATACTTTCGAATCACCCAGTAATCAAGAATAATTCTCGGAAACTAAACGAAAAACCCTATAACAACTCAAAACAGCGGAAGAAGCAGGAGATTTCAACAAAACCCGAGATGTTAAAATTTCTATCGGAATCTATTTAATTCCTGAGCAATGCTTTCGAATCACCCAGTAACCAAATATGATCCTCGGAACCCAAGTACAATATTCTAATAATAAAATAAAAGAGACAAATACAAAAAAAATCGAATAAAGAAAGCTTACAAAAAAACTTGTTTCTGAATAAAAACCTGAAAATATCTTCGGACGAATTAAGTCAAAACTAAATTTTAGAATAACTAACAACGGGAAATAGCGTATAGTTTACGATTTAATCTTTATGGCAAACTATACAAGATTGAAATATATTGCGAATAAACCACTGAATACTGTACAACTACGGGAGTCCTATCAATTTACTCTTTTATACGGATTATATTGAATTCAACTATCAATTATAATTTTACACTAAAATAATTTTATTTCGGAAATATACAGGCGGAGGAAAGAAATATAAAATTTTACCTTTTTAAGCACTTAACAATTTTTCTATTTTTCGACGGGCACTTCTACTATTTATACGAGAGCGGACAAGAGAAAGTCAATACTAGAATCAACAAACCCTTTTTCCACTGCGGTCTCGCTATTTATATTTTCACTAATCGCTTTAAAAAGAAGTCTAGTAAAAAAACTCAAACATTAAATTACTTTTAACCAAAATTTCTATAGGTATACCGGACGGTCTGAATGTTTTAATCGAATGAAATGAACATATATATATATATATATATATATATATATATATATATATATATATATATATATATATATACCGGACGGCCCAAAAATTATACATAAGGAACTTGTAATTAAATTGATTTGTTTAGTAAGGAGGAAGTAGTAGGTTTTAAATAAAAAGAAATTAAATAAATCACATAATATCGGAACAAATAAAAGTAACTTAGTTACATTGTATACACTCCGGAAGCTGTATCTTACTAACATCACAAAAATTTTTCAAAAAGGACAAAAAATGTGGCACTTCAGGTACCATAGCACCCGTTGTACTAGCTCTGGTGAGCTAAAAATCGATAATGTCCATTTATAAGACGCCCTGAACAATATTCAATCATAAAATAGGTCACTTGTATACACTGTATCGTGCTAACAAACTTGAAATTATCCCAAAATGACAAAAATTTGGTATCTCAAGTACCATAGCACTCGTTGTACTGGCTTTAAAGAGCTGAATATCAATAGGGTTCATATTTAAGATGCCCTGTATAATATCCAATCATAAAATTGGTTACTTGTATATACTCCGGAGGCGGTGTCGTGCTGACAAACTGAAATTTCTCCAAAAATTAGAAAAATGTACTTAAAGTACTATAGCACCTGTTGTACTAGTTATGGTGAGCTGAAAATCAATAGGGTTCATCTGTGAGATGTTCTGAATAATATTCAACCATAAAATTGGTGACTTTTTGCACTCCGGAGGCTGTATCGTGCTAACAAACTGAAAATTCTCATGAAATGACACAAATGTCCTAATTCAAGTACCATAGCACCCGTTGTACTGGCTATTTTCAGTTGAAAATCAATAGGGTCCATCTGTGAGATGTCCTGAACAATATTCAATCATAAAATTGGTGACTTGTTGCACTCCGGAGGCTGTATCGTGCTAACAAGACATGTAACGAAAAGTGGCCGACGACAACGACGACGACGACATACACACAGGATTTTTTTCTAAAAACCGTTTTTTCCTGTTGTTCTTGATGAAAAACGTAAAAATAACTCGAAAATGTTTTTCAAAATTCCAACATTTTTGTGGGTATATATATATATATATATATATATATATATATATATATATATATATATATATATATATATATATATATATATACCATCTAAGCACGCTCAACAAGTTCACTACAGGAAGCGACCATCGACTAATTAGAGCTCGACTGGTCTTAGATATAAAACTACAAAGGTCAAGACTAATCAAAACCAACACAACGAAAAACAAACAACGAAAGGTTGAGAGAGAACTCTCACCAATATGAAGCACTACTAGAAGAAATACTACAAAAAGTGGAATATAACAACCCTGAACTGATGGACACAATTCGAAACTGCGCCGTAGAAGTGGGAGGTCTACAACAACGAGGTGAACACAAAAAACTAACTCCGGAAACAAAAGCACTATTACAAAAACGAAGAGAAATGAAAAAGACAACAAACATTCAAAGAATTGAATACACCGAACTGTGCAAGACGATACGAAAGAAAATCGCAGAAGATATCAGGAATTACAACGAGAAACTGGTACAAACAACAATAGAAAACCGTAAAAGCTACAAAAATGCAAAAAGGGCACTAATAATAGGGAAAAGACAGATAGTTGCATTAACTGATGGAAACACAAGAACCACAGACAGGAATGAAATAATAGACCTAGTAGCCAAATTCTATGGAGACCTATACAAGGCCCCTGAAAATTTGGAAGAAATAATAGAACACTCAGAAGATGCCATACCAGAAGTTTTGGTGGATGAAGTAGAAATGGCACTGAAAAGCATGAAAAATGGCAAAGCAGCGGGAAATGACGGCATCACGACCGAAATACTCAAATATGCAGGAGCTAAAACATGGAAGTACCTTGCCAAACTATACACGAACTGTCTGATGTCCAGGAGCATACCTAAAGAGTGGAACAGCGCCCTTATAGTGTTGATCCACAAGAAAGGCAGCAAAGAAGACATTAAGAACTACAGACCAATAAGTCTACTACCAGTGACGTACAAGGTATTCACAAAGATCATTCACAACAGAATACAAAATACACTAGACTCGGCCCAACCACGAGAACAGGCTGGATTCCGCAAAGGCTTCAGTACAATAGATCACATCCATACAGAATTCAGCAGGATAGTTATATTTTCTCATGTTTCATTCAACACCTTTGCTCTCATGTTTCACATCTTTTCTTGGTTGTACCGTACCGATGACGGCTAATGAGCTAGAAACATGCATGTCTGCGGTTACCACTCTTTTCAGTAGCCCCTTCTTCTATTTGCGTGCAATACCCACTAATCTATTCGTTGCCTATTGTTCATATGTCACGCACTATTCGTACATCTTGTTATCTATATATATATATATATATATATATATATATATATATATATATATATATACAGGGTGGGGCAATCTTCTGACATCGCAGTATTACATCGTTGTGGTAAGAGATAAAACTTTAAAGTTTTGTATGAGCTAATGCAGTTACTGAGGGCACATTTTGAAAATACTTTCGATTCTACAGGGTACTCCATAACCACGTAGCAGCACAAACTTACATTTTTTCAAATGAAACGTACTATATTTTGTTCAAGAACCGAAAAGATCTCACCGAGAGCGTTACAAAAATATAGCATTCTAATATTTATATGGGTGTTTTAAAAAGATATGGCCAATTATTGGCAAAAAAGATCTCATCTTTAACACTCTGCAAAACAGTAAATCAAAATAAATTAACAGGTCTTTGTATTCAATTATCATTCACATATCATTGGCTGTGCTCAGTATTAATTACTTTTTATCTGTGGCTTCTTTAATAAAGGGTGACACAAAACGCAAATCAAGCCATATCTCAAAATTTTTAAATGAATCACCCTATAAGTATTTTTACAATTTGTTAGTACAATTAATAATCTTTTAAACGATGTAGTACATTTAGGGTATAAGTTAATGGAAAGCCGTAAATATTTTATGATAATGGTCAAAAACAAGTATTTTACGTACACAAATTAAATGGTATTAAATTTTTACATGCAACGTATTGTAAATTTTAACATTTCTAAGGCATAAGTTCTAACCGTAATTTTGGATGCATCTACAATATCGAATCAATGATATAAAATGTTTGTTAATACCGTAGGTACCTGGAATTACCAAAAATTTTATATTTATGCATGTTTCACTTTCAAGAATTGTTATTATAGGCTTGTTTGAGAAAGGGCGAAACATAATCAAGCCATATTTTTGATTATATCAAGTGGACCACTGTCAAAATAGTATCTACTAATAAATGTCAAAGAAGTATTGCTGTATTCTTCGTTTGTGTTGTTAGGTTTAAATAATAAATAACTATAATGAATTTTCTGCAGGAAGACATGATCAATATGATTTACGTGTTAGGAGAATGTTCAAAAAATTGTTTACTCGCTTCAAGAGTATATCGTGAAAGATATCACAATCGAAGACATCCAAACGAAAGAGCTTTCTTAAGACTTAAGGAAATATTCGACACATCAGGTAATGTTTCCTATCAACCTCATGCTCTTCCAAAACGTGTTTTCAATAAGGACAACGAATTTTTAGTAATGACAAGTTTGGTTGAGAATCCTAATACAAGTACTAGAAAACTTAGTACTGAATTAGACATTAGTAGACGAACAATGGGAAGAATAATAAAAAAGAATAAATTTCATCCGTACAAGATACAGATGCACCAAGAGCTTTTAGAGAGAGAGTTTCCAATAAGAATAAATATTTGCGAGTGGTTCAGTGGATTAATTAATGGGTATCAAGATTTTTTTTAAATGTTTATTTAGTGACGAGGCCACGTCACAGAAATGGTTTCGTCAACCGCCGTAATTTTCATTTTTATTCGGATAATAATCCACATTTGTTTAGTACAACTACCCAAAATAAATGGTCCATAAATGCATGAGGAGGAATCGTAGGAGATACAGTTATAGGACCATACTTTTTTGAAGGTAGCCTCACTGGAAGAAGGTATTACAATTTTCTGAAAAACCATTTGCGAGAATTATTGGAGGAAGTTGATTTAAACAAAAGAGTTAACTTGTGGTTCGGACAAGATGGAACATCTGTACATTACGTTCGTTGTGTACGTCGGTGGTTAAACAGACATTTTACCGACAGGTGGATAGGACGTGGTGGACCAATTTAGTGGCCTCCTCGATCTCTAGATCTCACACCGATGGATTTCTTTTTATGGGGATACATCAAGCAACTTGTGTATCAAACAGAATCTACTAACAGAGAAGACATGAAAGAAAAGATTCGTAACGCATTTTCTACAATAACTCCAGCTATGCTAGAAAGAGTAAGATCCTCGTTTTTGAAAAAAATTGAGAAGTGTATAGAAGTAAATGATCGCCATTTTGAACACTTAGCATAAACTTTAGTTTTTATTAAATGTTAATGTTTATTTATGTAAATGTAAGTGTTTTTATAATGTAGGTTTCCATAATTGTTAGTTATTTAAAAATAGAAAAAGTTGTAAAATTAAGTACAAGCTTGCATTTTACATAACAAAGATATACTGTTTGTGATGACTTAATTATTTCGTAAAGACTGCAAACTGCTTTTATATTTATTAGTACTATAATGACATTAGCCTACTTAGAGTAAACAAAAATATTGCTTCCAACATAATTCCGATTAAGTCTTTCCTTCCTCTAATGGTAAGAGTAAAAGTAAAAGATATTTTAGATGCATCCAAAATTACGACTAAAATTTATGAAATGTTAAAATTTACAAGACGTTGCATGTAAACATTTAATACAATTTAATTTGTGTACGTAAAATACTTGTTTTTGACCATTATCATAAAATATTTACGGTTTTCCATCAATTTATACCCTAAATGTACTACATGGTTTGAAAGATTATTAATTGTACTAACAAATTGTAAAAAGACTTATAGGGTGATTCATTTAAAAATTTTGAGATATCGCTTGATTTGCGTTTTGTGTTACCCTGTATTAAAGAAGCCACAGATAAAAAAGTAATTAATACTGAGCACAGCCAATGATATGTGAATGATAATTGAATACAAAGACCTGTTAATTTATTTTGATTTACTGTTTTGCAGAGTGTTAAAGATGAGGTCTTTCTTGCCAATAATTGGCCGTATCTTTTTAAAACACCCATATAAATATTAGAATGCTATATTTTTGTAACGCTCTCGGTGAGATCATTTCGATTCTTGAACAAAATATAGTACGTTTCATTTAAAAAAACGTAAGTTTGTGCTGCTACGTGGTTTTGGAATACCATGTAGAATCGAAAGTATTTTCAAAATGTGCCCTCAATAACTGTATTAACTCACACAAAACTTTAAAGTTTTATCTCTTACCACAACGATGTAATCCTCCGATGTCAGAAGATTGCCCCACTCTGTATATATATATATATATATATATATATATATATATATATATATATATATATATATATATATATATATATATATATATATTGAACTAGTCATCTAGTTTTGTAAATATATTGAAATAAATAAACATAATAAAAAGGTCTTATTGTAACGGAAGGAGTGTCAGTAAACACAACCATTAGAATAAACTCAATAACAAGTCAAATATTAAAATATAAAAAGATTGAAATATGAATAAATCGGGTGAAATATTGATGTGAATGTTTTAAAAAGGGATGAAGAATAAAAATTCCAACACTATATTAGTTAAATAGATAGTAAATATTACCTGTACCAGTAATTCTGATTGGTTGTCAAAGTCACGGAATTACGTATTACACTGAACACAGCCATAGCAATTTCTGCAGGTCGAAATGTCATATAATAGCTTGAAACCTAAATTAAGAGAAAAGAATAATCAGTTTAACAATAACATAATTTTTTTAGTAGAAGCAAAGGTTTAGAATACCATGTATTCATTCATTCATTGCAAAGGGTTGAAACTAGATGGAAAAGATAGTTGGAACACAGCCCAAATGTATAAAAAGGAAATGAATATTTACAAGAAGTAATGCATGCTAGGGAATTTTCATTACCAACTTAAAATCATTGCTTATTGATTATATATATGAAATTTAATAACAAAAACCAAAATAATCAGGAGTTTATGTATAATAACTATAAAATAAGACTCAAACTACAATAGAATCAATTACATATAGGTTAATTAATAATATAGGTTGTAAAATTTGTAAAAATAAACATTTCTCAAATTAGCTAAATAACATGAATATAAAAAAATTGACTATTGTACGAGGAAAAGAGGACTTAATTAAAATTCCTTAATACAATAGAAATTTAAGTGAATTACCCTCCAGGACAATAAATTTATGTTTTTTAAAAAAGTAACTAAAAGACTGGAGAATAACAATTTTAGTGATAAAAAAACAAAAAAGTGAGCTATGGACTAGGGAAACCGAAAGACTTGTTGATTTTGAAAACAAAAGAGGTTGATTTATGATGGTGATAGAGGATGCGTCGATAAAAGATTGCTCTCTGTATAAAATTGTTTAAAAGTGTTTAAAAGTGAAAATTATAAAAAAAAGTTAAATCAAACTAATCATAGGAGTATTCAATCATGTGTAAGGATTGAATAGTGCAGTAGGAGTGTGTCTCTTATGAGATATCTGCAAGGTTTGGAGATGCGAGTGCAGCCATCAGTGATAGCAGAAATAAGGTCTGTGTATTTTGCTTAAACTTATTTGGAATTCCAATTAACATTTTCAAAGTGTACACTCAAATCTTTAGTTGAACATTCGAATCACATAACGCATAAAAAGGCCAAAAACAATAAAATATGATGCATCATAAATTTATCTATAGAGAATTATATCTTGAATATCTATAAAATTAGTGTACTCACCGTTTGTAAATTTATCTACTTGAAATATCATGTGCATCATGTATGTTACATTAAATCTTATATATTCCTTCCAGCTATTGTATGTATAATTTTAAACTATCACTTTCTTGAACTTTAAACACACACATATATAGTTTGTAAATTATCACTTATATGTAATTGATTATAGAAACTTGATAATTTTAACAAAGTTTTTTTATCACAAGCACGCCAGCGTCGTGTTGACTGTGAAACGTTATTTATGGAAGGAAAACCTCCTTCTTTCATGTATATTGTAGTAGCGCATGCGTTTGGAGATTTAGCGCCGACGCAGTAGTGGGAACATTTTGTTATAGAGAATATATGTATGATATAGGGTGGCACAATTCCATAAGAATAAATGTATAAACCAAATAAATAGTTTCAAAAACATTTTATTATGTTCCAATCAGGTTAAAAATTTTCAAATTATTTTATTAAACTGCTTTACATTTATGTGTTGATTTTTCTTTATTCTCACATCCATGATTAAATTCTCAATATCTTTGTTGTCGTATTTCAATCGTTTTATTTAACAGATATTGTTTCTTTCAGAGGTTGTAAGTTAAAGGTAAGATTAAGAATATATTTCCTCAATCTTTGAATAGTATATCCAGAACTCAAAGGGAGGATTCTCATGCTTCCGACTAATTGAATAAACATTATAAATAAATAATTAATTAAAAAAATCTGAGCTAGTCAATCAAGGGAATAATTATAAAATGGCGCCTATAAATAAACTTAAATAAATAAATAAAATTATAAAAATTATTTATAAAAATAATAATATATATATATATATATTGAATCGTGAAATAAGTCAAATTGATTTGCCCATCTTATGCTTTATTAGCCATCATTTTAACGAATATTTGTAGAATTGTATAAGGGAAAGACATGTTTAAATCAGTTATAGATACAGATAGTAAAAACAGTGAACAAAATCCTCGTTATATTACTGAAGGATTGTGTATATAAGCAGTGGCAGTTACGAAACAATTTATATTTCTAATTGTAATGAGAAATGGGATAGATTATTTTCTACATGAATCTGTGAAACTCACGTAAGCTACTGATGAAAGTCGTAAGCAGAGAACACAATGATAAGCAAATTTCCGTTGAATAAAATCCTGGTTTGAGATTTAATTCACGCATTTTCATCACCAAGTTCATTCAAACTCCTTGTATATGTCGCATTTGCTCTGTCATTTCTTGTCTACCAATTCATAATTTTTATTACGTGCCCAAATTACTTATGAAAAATTTTTCACAATGTACTTTCCATATTTTTCTATTCCCAACTAAATGATATTTTTGATTCTTGTTAGCATTATTTGAGTTACCCAACACATTATGTAAAGTATTGCTTCAATAAAATATTTATGAAGTTCTTAAAGTTTGACAGTACATGACGTTTATTAAAATAGAAAAATGTATGCAAACAATCCTTTATATATTAGGTAGTTAAGGTTAGTAATTACGTTGTAAATTTGGTAATTTAAAAAAGATAGTGTACGTGTAGGAGTTTCGGAAGAAAGAAGAGAACAATTTAGAAAAAGGTTTGGTTAGATTTTTATCAGATTTAGAAGCAGTGTATGTTGCAGAAGTTTTTTTTATCGTTCGACATTGAAGGTTTTTTTTGTAGATTGTAAGTTAATATAATTTTTCTCATAAGGTAATATTAACGTAGGAAAGGATAATCCAAAAGAAAACAAAGATCTTTGTTTGGGATATATAAGAGAAACAGCTCCTGTATAAGTTGAAGGTAAGAAATTTTGTTATAAAATTTGAATAAATTTAGAAATTTTATATATAATAATTTTTGGTTACAAAAGAAATATTTATATACATGGTGTTTCTCAAATAGGCAACATAATTTGAGTTTATAGTTTATTTAAAAAGAAAGGTGTTAAAAAAATTGAATCTAGTTCTAATATTGTTAAGAGATAGAATAAATACCTCATTTGTAAAACAAAAGAATTTGTCAATACTATAGTATTAAAATTTAAAATAACATAAATTTATTGAAAGAAAGTTATTTAAAAAGGAGATATAGATTAATAATACAATTCAATCAAGAACCGACTCCCTGTAGAAGAGTCATACTGTCTAGAGCCGGATCAAATACATTTATTTAAGACAATTCAACAAATTCTAAATAATACAAATTAAATTTTAATCACCTTTTTATGTAATATTGTAAATATTACAACATAAATATATATATATATATATATATATATATATATATATATATATATATTATATATCTAATGTTTTAATAATTATAATTGAATATGATATATAACAATATAAAATATTAATTGTCGACGTTTTCACAATTTGTGATTGTAGCTACACTATTGTGAACACACCTTTACCACTGAATATAACCTATTTGAATTTTGACAGTAGTTGTCAAATTAATATGCCTGGCTCAGATGAATATTAAATTTTGTACTTTGAAATATAAATCAATACACAATCGACTTACTCACTCTTATCTCAGGGAGGGATCAAAGATTTTGAATAATAATTCAAATTTATAAATTTCAATGAATTCTCCAAATTAAGTATTACGCTACTCCAAATCTAGAGTAACAATATACTACAAGACACTTAAATTATCTTATGACATATATGATTTTACTGTCACTGGAAATTAACCAAATGTCACTTGTTATATCAAATTTTCTATAGCATGAAAATTATCAAACACAATGAGAATAGATATGAAATGAGTACCAAAGTGAGTTGGAATCAAATTTATATAATATATGATCAGATAACAAATTACAAAACATTATAACTTTTCAAAATTATCATAAAACGAAAACAAAGATAGAATTTTCTATCAACCTTAATATTAAAACAACCTATATTAGGAATCTACTAGCTAAATATTTTTATCAAAAGTTCAAAATGTCTGATTTTATACTTGATGTATATCAATGTCAAATACGCAAATTTCCGTGCAAATTGTCTATTCCAAAATTTTCTTCACTTGACGTTGAATTTTATATGTGTAACGTTACTGTGATTTAGATCAAATTTATTATCATAAGATGCATCTATTTTTGAAATATATTTAAGAAAAGGCCTATTAGTTCTCGAGAAATAATGTAAATAAGCTGGACAGGACTCACCAACTAGGTACTGGTTAACTCGTTCGTATTCTAAAACGTATTTAGAATTCAGCAACACTTTCTAAATTTTTAATTTAGAAACCGGAAACCACTTGCACTTTAACGATGTAATTCTTCTGCGAAATATACACGCACTGGCTTTACAATGCAAGGTTTTTTGATCTGATAATATATTCATATAATTACTATTATATTCTTAAATAAATTTGAGACAACTCTTATTTTGATGTTGTCTCGTGGGGATTTCAAATTAAACTGCCAGAACTTCATAGATAAATAAATCTCTTCTCCTTTTGTTACCAAAAATTCCTTTTTTTTTAAAAATACAAATTTATGTTTTCCTATAACAAAGAGAGTTTTGCATTCTTTTATTATAATTGCAATTTTTCTAGCAGAGACATCTGTATTTTGAAACTTCAAATATTTGTTTTCAAATCGTTATAAAATATATCTATCATTAAGTATATTCTGCATTAATGTCATCCGAAATTGAAATGTCAAATTTTATTTGTATATTGAATCTTTCAAATTGTTGATTATACAGTGTGTATCACAAGTATTACATACAAATATACATATTTTTCCTTATTTTAATGTTTTATTTAGAATCTAGATAGAGGAACTGTATTAAATCCCCCTAATAAAGGAATGACAAATCGATTCTTGTATATAATTATAATTTTATCTTTCAAAATAGCCAAATATCATACTAGTATCTTAGTAACATAGTAATATCTTTCAAATAATTATTAACATATCTCTAAAAAAAATTATCTTCAATCAAATTAAACTATTATTCCTAATTCCCGTAAAACTTATTAAATATACTATATCTATTAAAATTTCACGTAACATACTGTTATTTGTTATTCTAAAATTTCCTCTATACACGTTGATAAATTTTTTATGGTCTCAAATGTTTCCAACCCTGTTCAACTCTGTCTTAACCATTTATATGTTACAGGATATGATTTTGTTTCAACATTTCTCAGTATTCTTTACATTGATTATCCATATTTTCATTAAGCAACCCTTAGTTCCTTCAACATTCTTGTCTCATACATCTTTAATAATTCATTTATAAATTTATAATATTCTTCATTACAGTCTGTCCAATTACCATTATTTTTCACATCTTCTATTTATTCTATCTCACGAACATAATTATTAGCCATTCTAATTTCTTTTTCACACATTCCTTCATATTTCATTATCAAATTCTTCACTTCTTCTTCATATTCCTTATTTCCACTCATTAACTCCAATTCTACCATAATTCCATTCCTCTTTATATTCCATAACTTCCTATTATCCTCTTCAATTGCCTATACTTCCATATTTACCTCCTCAAATTCAATTATTTTACCATTTAATTCTATCTATCTGTTCAAAATCAATTATTTCCTTATATTTCATAATTCATCAATAACTATGTCTGTTTCTTACTTCTTTATCAACAATGCTTACATATCAACTTTTTTCCATCATTTAATTCAATTTGTTGTATCATAGATTTGCTGAGTTCATATAACTTCCTTCCGTTTGCTCCTATAAATGTAATTATTTCATCCTGTCCATCTATTTTGTTGCCTTATTTCATTTCTATTTTCATTATCATTTCTTCTATCAAAGTTTCTAAAATCTCTCCTATTCTCAAAATACTTATTGTCATCAATTTTACCTCCATTTCCATATATTCGTTTTTCATTTCTGTAACTTTTATTTTCACTCCCATAATTCATATCAACATGTCTCTCAATTTTTTTTTTATCAAACCCTGTTTATATAATTTTCTATTTACATATGTTTTTAAATATTACTTGTTAATCATAAACCTTTTATTTACATATCGTTTTTATATCCATCCCTTACCATGAACAATTTCCTTTCGTTTCTCGATTTCGTTCCTATAATCCTTTCATATAATTCAATTTTATTTTCTTTTCCTAAACTTCGTCTTATTCTCTTCTCTTATTGTTTGATTCTTTATGAGTTTCTGTAGCTTCTTTCTGTTCTCCACCATATCTCTTTTAATTTTGAAGTCCCATATCTCATCAATTTCTTCCCATAAATGCATTGAAATTTGCATCTCAAATTCTTCCATATCATTGAAATTGCTTTTTATTATTTTCATATCCACCATAATCTCAATTCGACTCATTTCATTTCCAATTCTCTTAATAAATATTCTTGGATCAATTATTTTCATATTTCTATCAAGTTTCACTCTGATTTCGACATTTTCTGAGTAAATTATTCGTGCTTCAATTTGTCCTGTGGTTTCTTCTATATCTTCCATAGTTTCTTGTAATCTTCTGTTCATTTCCTTTAATTCCCAATTAAGTTGTATCCCCCTATTATAATTATTATTTCTTTTATCATATGTCACTATTTGTTTTACTATATTAACATGTAAGTCTCTTATTTTCCAATAAACATTTTTCTCATAAATTTGCATAACTTCTCCACTTCCTAGGTTCTGAAAATCAATGTCTAACATATCATCTTTTGTTTGTTCTTGTACTTTTATAGACTGTATTTTATCAATTTCCTTCTCAACTTCTTTAATCTCCATTAAACTTTGTATTTTTATAGACTGTATTTCTTCAATTATATTCTTATTTTGTTTGTTTAGTTTCACTTGAATTGTTCTAGACAAATTTTCGTCTATGTATCTATCTAACTATTGTATTTCATCTATCTGTTTTTCTCTAACTCCATTTTCTTGGTCTATTTTCAAATTCTTATTTTGTTCTTCCATATCTACTCTCATATCTGCCATTTGTTCACTCAATTGCTCGTTTTCATCTCTAATTTTCTTTATTTCATTTAAGGTTTCTATGTTTACTTCTTCTATTTTCTTTTTCATTTTATTACATATTTTCTGTTCAATAGTATCAACATTTATATTGTCATTTATATTTACATTCATATTGTTCTGCTCATTTATTTCTTGTATCATGCTATCCATGTTATCTAACATGTCATCCGTCTTTTCATTATTATTCTCCTCTATTATGTCAAAATTTTCCACCATCGTGTCTGATTTTTTTCTCACTTTCTCAGAATCTACACTTACTTCTTCCTTCATTGTGTCCAATTTTCCACTCAAATCTCCCCTCATATCGTTCATATCTACATTCATATTGTCTTCCCTGAAAATCGTTCCTTCCATCTTAGTACTCTTCTCATCTAACGACTTATCCATATTTTCATCAATGTTCCCCCGTACTCGGTGAACCTTTTTTATCATCATGTCCGATTTCCTATCTTCACTTGTTTCATCATACAACTTACTCGTTTTCTCCATAATTCTATTCATAATCTCATTTTGTTTGTACAATTCTTTATTTAAATCTACATTCACACTATTCATATCTCCCCGCATATTATTCCTAATCTCATTTTGAATGTCCATTATTTTATTCATACAGCTCAAAAATTGTATTAATAGTTCCTTAGTAACTGTACTTATTTGCGTTTCCTGTGTCTCATATTCCCGTTTTCCGTTTCTCAATGTCATTTTTCGTTCCATCGTGGATATTTAATTTTTTAATAATAATGTCAATGAATTTCAATATTTTTTAGGCTGATGTGTAAATTTTTAATCACCTCAAGTTGCTGCGTCAAATTATAATATTTTTCTATATTTATGATAATAATGATAAATCTATATTTGCCCCAAATTATTATATATACTATATTCTATACTTTTATAGTTGCCCCACGTTTGGGTGACAAATTATTATATTTCTAATGTTTTAATAATTATAATTGAATGGATGTATGATATATAACAATATAAAATATTAATTGTCGACGTTTTCACAATTTGTGATTGTAGCTACACTATTGTGAACACACCTTTACCACTGAATATAACCTATTTGAATTTTGACAGTAGTTGTCAAATTAATATGCCCGGCTCAGATGAATATTAAATTTTGTACTTTGAAAGATAAATCAATACACAATCGACTTACTCACTCTTATCTCAGGGAGATATCAAAGATTTTAAATAATAATTCAAATTTATAAATTTCAATGAATTCTCCAAATTAAGTATTACGCTATTCCAAATCTAGAGTAACTGTTTGTTCAATATACTACAAGACACTTAAATTATCTTCTGACATATATGATTTTACTGTCACTGGAAATTAACCAAATGTCACTTATTATATCAAATTTTCTATAGCATGAAAATTATCAAACACAATGAGAATAGATATGAAATGAGTACCAAAGTGAGTTGGAATCAAATTTATATAATATATGATCAGATAACAAATTATAAAACATTATAACTTTTCAAAATTATCATAAAACGAAAACAAAGATAGAATTTTCTATCAAACTTAATATTAAAACAACCTATATTAGGAATCTACTAGCTAAATATTTTTATCAAAAGTTCAAAATGTCTGATTTTATACTTGATGTATATCAATGTCAAATACGCAAATTTCCGTGCAAATTGTCTATTCCAAAATTTTCTTCACTTGACGTTGAATTTAATATGTGTAACGTTACTGTGATTTAGATCAAATTTATTATCATAAGATGCATCTATTTTTGAAATATATTTAAGAAAAGGCCTATTAATTCTCGAGAAATAATGTAAATAAACTGGACAGGACTCACCAACTAGGTACTGGTGAACTTGCTCGTATTCTAAAACGTATTTAGAATTCAGCAACACTTTCTAAATTTATAATTTAGAAACCGGAAACAACTTGCACTTTAACGATGTAATTCTTCTGCGAAATATACACGCACTGGCTTAACAATGCAAGGTTTTTTGATCTGATAATATATTCATATAATTACTATTATATTCTGAAATAAATTTGAGACAACTCTTATTTTGATGTTGTCTCGTGGGGATTTTAAATTCAACTGCCTAAACTTTATACATAAATAAATCTCTTCTCCTTTGGTTACCAAAAATTCCATTTTTTTTTTAAAAATACAAATTTATGTTTTCCTATAACAAAGAGAGATTTGCATTCTTTTATGATAATTGCAATTTTTCAAGCAGAGACATCTGTATTATGAAACTTCAAATATTTGTTTTCAAATCGTTATAAAATCTATCTATCATTAAGTATATTCTGCCTTAAAATTGAAATGTCAAATTTTATTTGTATATTGAATCTTTCAAATTGTTGATTATACAGTGTGTATCACAAGTAATCCATACAAATATACATATTTTTCCTTATTTTAATGTTTTCTTTAGAATTTACATAGAGGAACTGTAATAATATATATATTATTGTGAAAAAATAATGCTACACCCTGTATATCAAATAATGAAGAATTAAGATTATGTATTGTAATCTAAAAGAATTTTTTTAAGTCAAAAATTTTTTTTAAACATTTGAATGGAGACAATCTGTACGATCCACTATTCGATAGAGAAGACATACAGAAAGGACAGACTGTATAATGTAGGGATAATTGCGAATAGGTGTGATAAACAATTTATATGAAATAAATTACCTAACGAAACTTTTATCAAAGAGATCAAGTATCAAAATTTGTTCATAATAAGAAACTAATAATGCTTTATTCTGTAAAGTCAAGCTAATCTCGTAATATTTGTTGATTAAGACATTAAAATGAGATAGTGTAGATGTTTAGACATAACAGAGCAGGAAAATATAAAATAATGTGAATTTCAGAGAACATGACTTATAAAGAAAACGAATTTTCATTTTGCATACATATTTAAAGGTAACAGCTGTCATCTATTAAAACATTATGAATATTCATTTGACATACATACTTAGAGGTTAGGAAATGTCATTTTAACAATACTAAGAAATATTATTGAATGAAAATAATATAGGAAGTCTAAGTAATTAAAAACCTTAGAATATAATATCATGATATAATGGATGAACATTTCACTGGTTGAAATGAAGAATTTGAGTTATAAAATAAATAGTCAAATTTGATTGGTTAATAAACATTTAAAAAAGATCACATCGGCGACAACTGTGTTGCTAACGAAAAAAAAATCAGAATGTGAGAAAGTTGTTGATTATGGGGGCTATTGACTAGTAGGTTTTCTTTTTGGGAAGAGATTTTTGGAGCAGCAAAATTTTTTTTTGGTAAAGTAAATCAATTGAAATCATTTGGAAGACAAAATTTGACTATAGAATTTAAAACAAATACATTATACTTACAAGAGATATATCAGTGTAAGTAGTTTAGTTTATATTAATAATTAAAAAAGGAATTGTTGAATGTTGTAAAACACTAATCATGAATTTTATTTTATAATATGGTGTCTTGTGTCTGGTGGAAGTAAAATAGCCAAAATAGTTTTCGAAAAACATTGAATAGTGGAATTTGTGTGAGCTGTTTGGACTTTGAAAGAAATACAGCATCGATTCCTGTTCTGGTAGAAGCAGAATGCCAACAGGAAGGTTTTCCAGGAGGAGAATCTGGAACAAATAAAGGTGAACAAACAGAAATCGTGAAGTAAATAAGGTAGTACAAGTTAATTTATTAATGTATTAAGAGGTCAAGCGTACTTACTAATTTGTAAAAAAAAAACTAAAATTTTGTGATGCATAGACGCTGTTAAGAGTGTATTTCGCCGTTTTCTGAAAGTCAAATGTTTATGAAATTATATAACTGTATTTTAATATTATAATAATATCTCACCAGAGTGCGTGTGATTTGTATGAAAGAGTCATCCTTTTAGATAGTTGATTTTCTTTAAAAAAAAAACACTTGTAAAAGTGTAGTGTATTTATTTTCATTAAATTAAATATTGTTTTTCCTTTTGAAGAACGTTTTTTTAAATTACTTGAGTTAATCATTTCATCTGGTGACTTGTGCACCATCTACTTACCACAGTAAGAAGCTCTGAATGAAATCGATTGAACTATGCAGATATTTTTTAAGTAGGACAGGACCGTATTTAATTTGAAATCATTAAAAAAAGTAACATATTCTGATTAACAAATTTATTTTTAAAATATAAAGCATTTATTAACTTTGGCGCTAACATATATAAAATTATAAAATCATTTTATTTAAAATACTTGAACTCTACCCTGAGATGAGAAGTTTTCATGTTGGTTAAATAAACTGTTTATCATACATATTAAATCCTCAACATACCGGGCAAATTAAACTATTTTCTCACCCAATTCTATTCATAATAATATGTCGGCCCAACGTAGGGCAAATTAAATTCCCATATAATAAACTATAATAAAATGTCACCGCAACGTGGGGCTAATATAGAAATTTAGTAAATAATAATAAAAAGCATTGAAATAAGTTTTTTTTTACTGTAT
Source organism: Galeruca laticollis (assembly GCA_963921935.1). Lineage (NCBI taxonomy): Eukaryota > Metazoa > Arthropoda > Insecta > Coleoptera > Chrysomelidae > Galeruca > Galeruca laticollis. Next base: position 5,562,460 of record OY998182.1, read on the forward strand.
TAAAAGATTTTAAATACATAAAATGGAAAGGAAAATGACATTAAGGGACGGAAAGCAGGTAGGAGTCGAAAGTAGGTCTGATGAAGAAAGAGAAGAAAGGAGTAATGGTAGAGGAGATTTTCAGGTACAATATTTGAAGCAAGGAAGAGAATGTTCACAGGAAGATAATGCAGAACAAGAACAGGAAGAAGAAGATGCACCATTGTCAGAAGAAACAGGACAAGGGGTCAAACAAAAATCAAAAGAGAAAGAGGATATGGACGTGATGAGTATGCTTCAAATGATGATGAAAAGGATGGATCAAAACAATGAAGATATGAGGAGAGATATAAAACAGGATTTGAATACAAAATTGGACCAAAATAGGGAAGAAATGAAACAGGATATGAATATAAATAAGGAAGAAATAAAACAAGAAATGAATATTAAGATGGACCAGAATAAGGAAGAAATGAATATTAAGATGGACCAGAATAAGGAAGAAATGAATATTAAGATGGACCAGAATAAGGAAGAAATGAATATTAAAATGGACCAAAATAAGGAAGAATTAAAAAAAGAAATGAATATTAAGATGGACCAGAACAAAGAAGAAATTAAACAAACTAAGGAGCTGATAATAAAATTGATGGATGAAAAATTGGGACACGTTGAGAAGAAACTAGAAGAATCAAACATATACATGGAGAATAAAATTGAAGACACTAAACAGGAAATAAGAGGAGAAGTGATTGGACGTATAATGGAAATAGAAAATTTACAAATCAACAGAATTAAGGAAATAGAGGAGAAAGAAAAGGATTTCAAAGGAGAAATTCAAAGAGAAATAAATGAAATCAAAATGGGAGTTCAGGACACTCAGGAAAGAATGGGAAACCTAGAAGGAAAATGGGACAGAACCCTTACCGAATTTCAACAAAATGTAGAAGAAGCGTGTATAGAGAAACAAAAACAAGAGGAAGGGAAAACAGAAAAGAAGATTAAGGAAATACAGAAGGAGATGGAAGCTCTGAAAAGAAGAATTGAGCAAACTGGAAGTAGAATCCACAATGGGGAACAATCAAAGGAAACAGTGGAAATGACAAGAAAATTGGAAAACATGGAAAAGAGACTAGTTTACTTACAGGAAGAGTATGACCACACAGAGGGTAGAAATTTTCAAGAAGTGAGAAATGGAATGATGGAGACGAAAATAATAAATAATTATATAGGAAATAGAGGGGAACACAAATTTGAAGGGGATAATAGAAAAATACACCCAAAAGTATTTATAAAAATTTTAAGGAACAAGATGAAAAATATCCGAAATAATGAAGACATGAAGGAAATGATTAGGGAAAATCTGGATAACCATGCTTTAGTGTGGTATACAAGTAAGGAAGACGATTTAAAAGATTTTGAGGAATTCGAAGCTCAATTCATGAGATATTTCTGGGGAAACAATGCACAAACCAGAGTGAGAGAAAAACTTTACTCTGGAAAATTTGAGATAGGTAGAGGAAATAGTATGAATGATTACGCTATGAAGGTTTTCATGAATGCGAAGTTTTTAGATCCACCTATACCAGAGGAGGAAATTATTATGTTTATCTCGAGACATTTTAAATTTGAAATCACTGAAACAATTGCTATTCAAAATATCAAAAACATAGAGGAGTTAACTAATTATCTACAAAGAATTGAAAGAAACAAGATAAGCAATAACCAGAACAGGAACAGGAATCAAAATGAAAACAAAAACTATGATGGTTACGATAATAAAAATTATTATGAGAATAATAACAATCAAAATAATAGATCGAATAATTATGAACAAAACAGGAACAATTACTTTAACAGAAATAATAATAATGGATATTATAATAGAAACAATAATTATAACAGGAACAATAACGCTCAAAACAACTACAACAAAAATGATCAATATCATAACAATAATTATAGAAATAGAACATTTGAAGGAAACAATAGGAATGGATCTTATGAAAACAGACAAAGAGATGAAAAACAAGAGCAAAGAAGAGACTATAATACAGAAAGGACAAATGGAAATTTTGAAGGAAGAGGCAATAGAAATGAAGAACAAAGGAGAGTGAACAATATACAAAGACAGAAAGAAAGAGTGATATCCATAGAACCAGAAATAGTCACTGAAACAGAGCCCGATCAAAATTTTGGATCGAGCACATACCAAATGTAAAGAAAAATATTATCTGTACATACGAACATCCAAGGGAATATATAAAATTTGGGGAAGAATTAGAATTAAAAGAAATAATGGGATTGATAAATATTAAAGGGAAATTAAATGGAAAAGAAATAAAATTATTAATAGATACAGGTTCGGAAGCGTCCATAATTAAAACAAAACTAATAGAAGAAAACATTGAAAATTATGAAAACAAATTAATTAAAATACCAAAAACTACATTGATAGGAGCAAATGGAAAGAAGCTATGTGAAGTAAATAAGTCTATAATACAAAAGATTGAATTGAAGGATGGGAAAGAAGTTGAGATGCAATTATTGTTAGTAGATAATCTAGAATCAGACATAGTTATAGGAATAGATGAATTAACGAAATATAAAGCAAGAATTGATTTTGAAAAGATGGAGATTGAATTAAATGGTAATAGAATTGAATTTGAAGAAGAAAATATAGAAGAATTGGAAGTTGAAGAGGATAATAAGGAGTTATGGAATATAGAAAGGATTGGAAATATGGAAGAATTGGAATTTGGAGAGGATAATAGGAAGTTATGGAATATAAAGAGGAGTGGGAATATGGAAGAATTGGAATTTGAAGAGGATAATAGGAAGTTATGGAATATGGAGAGGGATGAAATAATGGAAGAATTGGAATTAGTATGTGGAAATAAGGAATATGCTGAGAAAGTGAAGAATTTAATAATTAAGTATAAAGGATTAGTTAAAAAGAGATGAGAATGGCAAATAACTATGTACATAAGATAGAAGTTAAGGGAATAGAAAATTTCAGAATAAGAACATATCCCATACCTTATAAATATAGGAAAGAAGTTGATTCAGAGATACAAAATATGCTAAAGGATGGTATTATAGAGAGATGTAACACAAGAAATATAAATTAATAAATTGTACCGATATAAGAGACTCTGAGAAATGTAGAAGTAATAAGTCGTATAACGAACATTAAAGAATTTTCAAAAATGGATTTATAACATGATTTTTTAAACTAATTCCTTTGGATGAAACTTGTAAATGAAACATGTACCTAAAAATAAATTAAAAATTTGTATATATTTAATTATAGTATTATAAATAAATTAAAACTAACTGAAGAGGATACTGCAACACAGGATTCCAAAATCATCTTTGTAACAGCAACCGGAAATAAAAAGAAATGTATTATTAGTAAAATTGAAAGACAATCCTAGAATATAGTACTTGAAGTAAAATTTGCGTTCATAAAATTTTTCTTAGAATAAAAAATTTGATAAACGCAAAATTTAGGGGATGTTATTGTGAAAAAATAATGCTACACCCTGTATATCAAATAATGAAGAATTAAGATTATGTATTGTAATCTAAAAGAATTTTTTTAAGTCAAAAATTTTTTTTAAACATTTGAATGGAGACAATCTGTACGATCCACTATTCGATAGAGAAGACATACAGAAAGGACAGACTGTATAATGTAGGGATAATTGCGAATAGGTGTGATAAACAATTTATATGAAATAAATTACCTAACGAAACTTTTATCAAAGAGATCAAGTATCAAAATTTGTTCATAATAAGAAACTAATAATGCTTTATTCTGTAAAGTCAAGCTAATCTCGTAATATTTGTTGATTAAGACATTAAAATGAGATAGTGTAGATGTTTAGACATAACAGAGCAGGAAAATATAAAATAATGTGAATTTCAGAGAACATGACTTATAAAGAAAACGAATTTTCATTTTGCATACATATTTAAAGGTAACAGCTGTCATCTATTAAAACATTATGAATATTCATTTGACATACATACTTAGAGGTTAGGAAATGTCATTTTAACAATACTAAGAAATATTATTGAATGAAAATAATATAGGAAGTCTAAGTAATTAAAAACCTTAGAATATAATATCATAATATAATGGATGAACATTTCACTGGTTGAAATGAAGAATTTGAGTTATAAAATAAATAGTCAAATTTGATTGGTTAATAAACATTTAAAAAAGATCACATCGGCGACAACTGTGTTGCTAACGAAAAAAAAATCAGAATGTGAGAAAGTTGTTGATTATGGGGGCTATTGACTAGTAGGTTTTCTTTTTGGGAAGAGATTTTTGGAGCAGCAAAATTTTTTTTTGGTAAAGTAAATCAATTGAAATCATTTGGAAGACAAAATTTGACTATAGAATTTAAAACAAATACATTATACTTACAAGAGATATATCAGTGTAAGTAGTTTAGTTTATATTAATAATTAAAAAAGGAATTGTTGAATGTTGTAAAACACTAATCATGAATTTTATTTTATAATATGGTGTCTTGTGTCTGGTGGAAGTAAAATAGCCAAAATAGTTTTCGAAAAACATTGAATAGTGGAATTTGTGTGAGCTGTTTGGACTTTGAAAGAAATACAGCATCGATTCCTGTTCTGGTAGAAGCAGAATGCCAACAGGGAGGTTTTCCAGGAGGAGAATCTGGAACAAATAAAGGTGAACAAACAGAAATCGTGAAGTAAATAAGGTAGTACAAGTTAATTTATTAATGTATTAAGAGGTCAAGCGTACTTACTAATTTGTAAAAAAAAAAACTAAAATTTTGTGATGCATAGACGCTGTTAAGAGTGTATTTCGCCGTTTTCTGAAAGTCAAATGTTTATGAAATTATATAACTGTATTTTAATATTATAATAATATCTCACCAGAGTGCGTGTGATTTGTATGAAAGAGTCATCCTTTTAGATAGTTGATTTTCTTTAAAAAAAAACACTTGTAAAAGTGTAGTGTATTTATTTTCATTAAATTAAATATTGTTTTTCCTTTTGAAGAACGTTTTTTTAAATTACTTGAGTTAATCATTTCATCTGGTGACTTGTGCACCATCTACTTACCACAGGAAGAAGCTCTGAATGAAATCGATTGAACTATGCAGATATTTTTTAAGTAGGACAGGACCGTATTTAATTTGAAATCATTAAAAAAAGTAACATATTCTGATTAACAAATTTATTTTTAAAATATAAAGCATTTATTAACTTTGGCGCTAACATATATAAAATTATAAAATCATTTTATTTAAAATACTTGAACTCTACCCTGAGATGAGAAGTTTTCATGTTGGTTAAATAAACTGTTTATCATACATATTAAATCCTCAACATACCGGGCAAATTAAACTATTTTCTCACCCAATTCTATTCATAATAATATGTCGGCCCAACGTAGGGCAAATTAAATTCCCGTATAAAATAAACTATAATAATATATATATATATATATATATATATATATATATATATATATATATATATATATATATTGAACCAGATATCTTAGATAATAAGAGAAGTAGTATTATAAAATTAAGTTGCTAGTATGAAATATATATGAAAATAACATAATTTAAGAAAACAAGTAAAAAGGAAACACTTTTCTTAATTTAAACAACATATCAAATAAAGATATATTAAATAACAGCCTATAACAATATAATAAAAAAGGAATTACCTCAATGATAACATAAAATATAGATATTGCCTAACCAATGTAATGATGTAAATAAAGTTGCCTAAGACGAAGATTATTTTTCATATCATAACAGCTGTTCATCTGAAATGAAAACAAATATTACTATAGTTAATTCATTATAATCATTAATTTAAGAATAAGAACAAATATAAATATAGAATAGAATATAATCCAATAGATTTCATAGATAAACAAATAATGACATATAGACAAATAACATAAGAGAATTTATATTTATAATTGATATGAATGTAACAAGAATATACTATCAATAATAATATTGAATGTTGTACTATGTAAGTGTATCTAAGTATAACCAATTTTAATGTATTTGTATGTATGAAATTGTTTTGATAAGTGATTGAAGTTTCAATTATCTGATTACAAAAGACAATATCTTATTGGTTGTAAAAGATGACATAACAAACTGTGAATCAATAAATAAACTTTTGAATAGTGATCTGGAAAAGAACAAAAGACTGTTTTGTTTAAAAAAGTTGAGAATCGAGGGGACGCTGAGGAACGGTAGCGAGTGTTAAGAAGCGAGGAGGGTATGTGATAGTGTTCCTAAAAATTTAAAGATATTCCCTGTATAAGACATTTAAACTCCTAAAGTACTGTTAAATACAATATTAGAAATACTTACAGTTAATTGTAATAAGTTTTCCGACAAGAATCTGTGAAATTTTCAACAACTTTGGTTTTTTTTGGAGATTCAGTGGGGTGTTTCCTGGGATCCAGTGACTTTCTTCCAAATTCAAGATCAACAGGTCAGTGTATTTAAATCATTTATTGGCCAATAAATAGTGTAAAAACTCAAAATCCCAATTAAATACTTAATTTTATAAATTGACAAACTTTTGAAAATATGATCGATCTAAAAAAGAAAGAAACAGACTTTATATAGTGTATTCATTGCATAAATCGTTAAATTTAATAAAAGGCCGAACTTTATATAAATTAAAATATGTACTTACGCTAATCACGCTATCTTGTAATCACATAATCTGGTGATTGAAATTTTACAATGAAATAACTATGTCCATCTGTATATAATTTCTTTTGTTCTATCCATGTATATAATTAATTTCTTCCCACAGCTATGTGTATCATATATAACTATGATATATATAAATTCTTTTATGTTTATTGTTGAACCATTCAATTGTTTGCATCGTTAACAAACTGTGTTGTATAATATAGATGCTTCTTACATATCATAATTGTTTGTTTCATGCTAAAGCGCATGACTAATTTTTTCACGCATGCGCATTTATGATATTATTAAAATCAATAAATAGGTACATATAACCATTGGCGTCGCATATTATTTTATCAAATAAATATTGCATTGATAATTAAATTGATTTCTAATAATGTGTTTTCTTTTTATTTCAACTATTACATCAGTATAAATTGCCAGGACTCAAAGGGAAAAAGGATTTCATGCTCCCGAATAATCTAATTAAAATAAATTATTAAACAAATATTAAAAAACAAACTGAGCTAGCCAAACTTAAAACTAAAACAAAAATTATAAATAATAAACTTCTATAAATAAATTTCACAATAAAAATAAGTAAATTAATACAGTGTTTGTTAATAATTGTCACCCAAAACGTGGGGCGTTGTAAAAATTTTGGTTATATTTGTAAATTTTAAACTCAATTAAAAAATGGCAAAACGAATGATGTTGAGAGATGGAAGGCAGGTAGGAGCAGACAGTGGATCGGAAGAGGAAAGGGAAGAAAGAAGTCATGGTATGGGAGATTACCAAGCGGTATATCTGGAACAGGGACAACAAGCGGAAGGTGATGTACAGGAAGAAGGTTTGACAGGAGATGGGGAAGCTGTAGCACAAGAAGATAGTATACAGGAAACGCCAACAAGAACAGGTAGAGATGATCAGATGATGGTCATGATGCAACAATTATTTGCTGATATGAGGGGAGATTTAAATGGGAAGATTGACACAATAAATGGAAATATGAACAATATGAAGAAAGAGTTGAAAGGAGATATCAACACAATAAGTGAAAACATAAAAGAAATGAGAGAAGATATGAGAAAGTGGGATGACAAAAGAAGAAAAGATAGGAAAACTATGGTAAAAGATTTTAACCGAGTAGAGGGGAACATTGATGGGAAGATGGATAGTAACAAGGATAACATAAATGTGGAAACGATTGGTGAGGAGGACAACATTAATGAAAATATGAACAATATGAGGGGAGATTTGAAAGCGACTATAAATAAAAATACTGATATGATGGAACCGAAAACAAGTAATAATTTGGAAAATAAAATTGATGATATGAAACCAGAAAATATGAAGGAACTCAAGGAGAACCAGGAAGAATTTGAGAATGAACAATTTAGAAGGCAAATAGATGAAGTTAACTTAGATATAGAGGATCAAAATAAAAACTTGAAAATAGAACCAAAAGAAAGTGGAATCAAAATGGAAGAAAATTCACCAAAAACTATCCAAACGGAAGTTTCAAAACAAGCAAATAAGTTAACAAAGAACATAGATGAAGTAAAAATGGAAAGTTTCATGGAAATTAAGAATATTGAGAAGAATAATCAGGAATTAACAAATATCACAGATGGGACAGAAGAAATTAAGAAGGAAACTGGAGAAGTAGGATACATAAAATTACAAGGACAAGTAAGTAAACAGGTAAATCAACATTCTTACGAAAAAGTGAATAAAGAAATTATAAATTTAGATGGCAGAGTAACAAAACCGACAGGAATATATGAAAAAAGGAGTCAAATCTTAGGTAGACAAATTAACAAGGAAATACAAGAGATGAATCGAAGATTAACAGACACAGTGGAAGAAATAGAAGATAGTATAAGAAGAAATAAAGGAGGTATAGGATGCTCAGGAAATTTTTATAATAATGTAGTAACGGGAATAAAATGGGACAACATAATGACTATGATTCATACAAAAGCTTTCTCTAACATAATAATAAGTGAAATGAATAATATGGAAGAATTGGAAACGCAAATTTTAATGGATTCATGGGAAGAAATTTATGAGATATGGGGCAACAAAGTTAAAAAGGATACAGTAGAGAATAGACAGACGCTTCAGAAATTTATCGAGCATCAAACAACAAGAGAAGAAAGCAAGAAAAAGGTTAGAAAAAGAAAAGCAAATTAAATAATAGAACAAGAGAATAGGAATGAAATATGGAGACGAAAATGCAATTCAATGAAGAAGGGAAAGGATACAGAAATGAAGTTGAAATTAAAATTTATTATTAATGAGTAACACAAGTATAAATAATGTACATAGAATTTATTATTAATGAGTAACCCAATGCTGAAGAATGTATATATGTTATGTTACGAATAATATTTAAAGAAGGAAATGATAGTCATAAGGATAGATTTAAAATTTAATATTAGGTAGTGTACAAAGTTAAAGTAGATATTAGTCAGAGTTTTGTTTTCCATTTGGCAGCTGATGATCCAATTAAATTCATCACGTTTGTTTCTTCAGAACCTAAAAAAATAAATATAATATAATTTAAAGAAAAATTTATTAGGTAAAACTTATAATTAAAACATTTTAAAAAAAATTTTTGAGTATGGCAAATCAATATATATAGCAAATAAAGGAAACAATTTATAAGAGATACTGGTTTTACATTGAATGAAACTATTAAAGAATATATGATAGAGGGGATAAAATAAGAATAACTCAAGTATCAAATAGAAGTTCACATTTTTAAATAAGGAAATAAGATGTAAGTAATAAAGGATAGGAAAGGATAATAATGAATGATATTGATTAAAAATATAGGAGGTAATGTTTAATGTCAATTAGAATCTTATAGATTACTTGAAAATACAGGAAGGAATAAGGAAGTTGATATTGATATATATATGAATTTAAGAAATAATTAATTATATTGAATAATGAATATTGAAAAGAAATATGATATGAGGAGTATATAGAAGTATAATGTAATTACAAAGAAATAAGTTGATATATGAGTGGATGTTAGGAAGAAATGATAATAAAGAAGTATTATATGAAGTAATATTAAAAATATAAATTGACATTGATCTTAATCAAGTGTATTTTAAAGAAATAATTAGGAGACAGTTATTGAAAGAAATAGATTTTGTAGTAGGAAAAATGTGAACAAATATTTGAGAAACATAGTTAAAGAAAGTAAGATTATGCCATAAAATTGTTAAATTTTTTTTTAATAAAATAAAATCAATCATTTATAATAAGAAAATTGAAATTTAAATAAATATCCAGGGTATGGATATCATTTAAATTTAAATTTGAGGGGAATTGAACCAGATATCTTAGATAATAAGAGAAGTAGTATTATAAAATTAAGTTGCTAGTATGAAATATATATGAAAATAACATAATTTAAGAAAACAAGTAAAAAGGAAACACTTTTCTTAATTTAAACAACATATCAAATAAAGATATATTAAATAACAGCCTATAACAATATAATAAAAAAGGAATTACCTCAATGATAACATAAAATATAGATATTGCCTAACCAATGTAATGATGTAAATAAAGTTGCCTAAGACGAAGATTATTTTTCATATCATAACAGCTGTTCATCTGAAATGAAAACAAATATTACTATAGTTAATTCATTATAATCATTAATTTAAGAATAAGAACAAATATAAATATAGAATAGAATATAATCCAATAGATTTCATAGATAAACAAATAATGACATATAGACAAATAACATAAGAGAATTTATATTTATAATTGATATGAATGTAACAAGAATATACTATCAATAATAATATTGAATGTTGTACTATGTAAGTGTATCTAAGTATAACCAATTTTAATGTATTTGTATGTATGAAATTGTTTTGATAAGTGATTGAAGTTTCAATTATCTGATTACAAAAGACAATATCTTATTGGTTGTAAAAGATGACATAACAAACTGTGAATCAATAAATAAACTTTTGAATAGTGATCTGGAAAAGAACAAAAGACTGTTTTGTTTAAAAAAGTTGAGAATCGAGGGGACGCTGAGGAACGGTAGCGAGTGTTAAGAAGCGAGGAGGGTATGTGATAGTGTTCCTAAAAATTTAAAGATATTCCCTGTATAAGACATTTAAACTCCTAAAGTACCGTTAAATACAATATTAGAAATACTTACAGTTAATTGTAATAAGTTTTCCGACAAGAATCTGTGAAATTTTCAACAACTTTGGTTTTTTTTGGAGATTCAGTGGGGTGTTTCCTGGGATCCAGAGACTTTCTTCCAAATTCAAGATCAACAGGTCAGTGTATTTAAATCATTTATTGGCCAATAAATAGTGTAAAAACTCAAAATCCCAATTAAATACTTAATTTTATAAATTGACAAACTTTTGAAAATATGATCGATCTAAAAAAGAAAGAAACAGACTTTATATAGTGTATTCATTGCATAAATCGTTAAATTTAATAAAGGCCGAACTTTATATAAATTAAAATATGTACTTACGCTAATCACGCTATCTTGTAATCATATAATCTGGTGATTGAAATTTTACAATGAAATAACTATGTCCATCTGTATATAATTTCTTTTGTTCTATCCATGTATATAATTAATTTCTTCCCACAGCTATGTGTATCATATATAACTATGATATATATAAATTCTTTTATGTTTATTGTTGAACCATTCAATTGTTTGCATCGTTAACAAACTGTGTTGTATAATATAGATGCTTCTTACATATCATAATTGTTTGTTTCATGCTAAAGCGCATGACTAATTTTTTCACGCATGCGCATTTATGATATTAAAATCAATAAATAGGTACATATAACCATTGGCGTCGCATATTATTTTATCAAATAAATATTGCATTGATAATTAAATTGATTTCTAATAATGTGTTTTCTTTTTATTTCAACTATTACATCAGTATAAATTGCCAGGACTCAAAGGGAAAAAGGATTTCATGCTCCCGAATAATCTAATTAAAATAAATTATTAAACAAATATTAAAAAACAAACTGAGCTAGCCAAACTTAAAACTAAAACAAAAATTATAAATAATAAACTTCTATAAATAAATTTCACAATAAAAATAAGTAAATTAATACAGTGTTTGTTAATAATATATATATATATATATATATATATATATACATATATATATATATTGAACCAGATATCTTAGATAATAAGAGAATTAGTATTATTAAAATATGTTTGCTAGTATGAAATATATATGAAAATAACATAATTTAAGAAAACAAGTAAAAAGGAAACACTTTTCTTAATTTAAACAACATATCAAATAAAGATATATTAAATAACAGCCTATAACAATATAAAAAATAAGGAATTACCTCAATGATAACATAAAATATAGATATTGCCTAACCAATGTAATGATGTAAATAAAGTTGCCTAAGACGAAGATTATTTTTCATAACATAATCAGCTGTTCATCTGAAATGAAAACAAATATTACTATAGTTAATTCATTATAATCATTAATTTAAGAATAAGAACAAATATAAATATAGAATAGAATATGATCCAATAGATTTCATAGATAAACAAATAATGACATATAGACAAATAACATAAGAGAATTTATATTTATAATTAATATGAGTGTAACAAGAATATACTATCAATAATAATATTGAATGTTGTACCATGTAAGTGTATCTAAGTATAACCAATTTTAATGTATTTGTATGTATGAAATTTTTTGATAAGTGATAGAAGTTTCAATTATCTGATTACAAAAGACAATATCTTATTGGTTATAAAAGATGACAGAACAAACTGTGAATCAATAAATAAACTTTGGAATAGTGACCTGGAAAAGAACAAAAGACTGTTTTGTTGAAAAAAGTCGAGAATCGAGGGGACGCTAAAATGAGAACGGAAGCTTGTGTTAAGAAGCGAGGAGTGTATGTGATAGTGTTCCTGAAATTTCAATATATTCCCGGTGTAAGACATTTAAACTTCTAAAGTATTATGAAAGACAATATTAGTAATACTCACAGTTAATTGTAACAAGTTTTTCGACAAGAATCTGTGAAATTTTCAACAACTTTGGTTTTTTTTTTGGAGCTTCAGAGACTTTCATCCCAATGCAAGAGCAACAGGTCAGTGTTTTTAAATCATTTATTGGCCAATAAACAGTGTAAAAACTCAAAATACCAATTAAGTACTTAATTTCATAAATTGATAAACTTTTGCAAATATGATCGATCTAAAAAAGAAAGAAACAGACTTTGTATAGTGAATTCATTGCATAAATCGTTAAAATTAATAAAAGGCCGAACTTTATATAAATTAAAATATGTACTTACGCCATCTTGTAATCGCATAAATCTGGTGTTTGAAATTTTATAATGAAATAACTATGTCCATCTGTATATAATTCCTATTTTTCTATCCATGTATATAATTAATTTCTTCCCACAGCTATTTGTATCATATATAACTATGATATATATATAAATTCTTTTATGTTTTTTATGAACCATTTACTTATCTGCATCGTCAAACAAACTATGTTTGTATAAATATAGATGCTTCTTTAATGTAAGAATTGTTCGTTTCATGTTAAAGCGCATGACTAGTTTTTCACGCTTGCGCATTGAGGATATTATTAAAATCAATAAATAGGTACAATATAACCATTGGCGTCGCATATTATTTTTATTAAATATAAATATTGCATTGAAAATTAAATCTATTACAAATAATGTGTTTTCTTTTTATTTAAACAATGATAACAATACAATAAGCCAGGACTCAAAGGGAAAAAGGATTTCATGCTCCCGAATAATCTAATTAAAATAAATTACTAAAACCAATAACTGAGCTAGCCAAACTAAAAACAAAAATTCTAAATAATAAACATATACATTTAAATCTACTATAAAAGTAAGTAAAAATAATACAGTTTTTGTTTATAATATATATATATATATATATATATATATATATATATATATATATATATATATATATATATATATATATATATATATATATATATATATATATATATATTGTTAATGATGATTTTTAATAGTTTCCCCACGTTGTGAGACAATTGTTAATAATATATAAAATATGTGTGGGTGAATTTATTTATTTATTTATTGTGGGTAATTATATTATTAATTATTATTGTTAATATATGTGAATTTATTGTGGGTATTGTATTATAATTGAGAATTTTAATTGAATATGAGATGCAATGTTACTATTGAAATAATAATATACTTTTGGCTAGCTAATTGATATGTAAAAACAAATTTTTATTTATACATTTTTTATTAATATTTTCTCCTATTCATTTTGCTATTTTGCATCATGTAGTTTCAATTAATTTCAAAATTTTACCTCGGCTACTCCTATTTATACACCACTCTTTTTCTCAGTAGGGTTCCTGGACGAAGTCATAAGAAAATCAACATCACTATTCAATGTAATTTATTTTATATTATTAATTAAAAAAGGAACAAAAAAAAATTCTAATTTAAAGTATTGGTTATTCATAAAATGCAGTTGACGCTTCTATTTAGTTATTGGACTCAAAAATAAATGATTATCCTTTTTTTTAAAATATGAACAATTCTTACACCATAAACGTAAAAATATGGATTTTATCTATATATATATATATATATATATATATATATATATATATATAAATTTCCACATCACACAACCATCATATATTTTTAAAAACTAGTCATTTGTTTGTGACGGATATGCAGACTCATTTGCATAAATTTACATAATCGTTTGGAAACGTTATTTTTCTCCGAAAAATGAACATCTGCTTTTCAAAACTGTTCAAATATTGTAACTTTATTTCTTGTATTTGAAATATTTAGACACTACTTTAGTTTCAATCGATTCGTGAAATGGAGAGGATATTTGAAATTTTTAATCTACTTTATTTCAATCTTTAAAGAAAATATGTTAACGTATTATAAACTTTGTGCACGTGATAAAACTGAAATTAGTTGTGCCTTGTTATTTCCTGGAAAGTTTTATATATATACAGACCTTTTCTTTTCACCAAACCGACGCCTTCAATAGTGTCCATCCATGACGCTTTCTCGCTGCAGGTGGAAATCTCCCTTCTTAGTATTATCGGGTGATAATTCTACTACGTGGGTTGACTTTATTTTACGCACTCATTTTAACTTTTAACTACTTTTGTAACTTGTTATATTTTATATATAACACTTATTATTTTAAAATTTTACAAGAAACTGCAATACATTCAATTTACTTCCTTCTTCCTTGGTTACCAACGCTTGACTGACTACCGCGCTTTTTTTATCCGCCAAAACCTTTTTTTTTGTTTATAACAGGAAGCTCGCAATGTTCTAGAAAGTTTCTCACTATACGAGCATAATGCGGTGTTGCACCATCCTGGTGAAACCAAACATTTTCTGCAATAACATTTGGTTTATTGGCACTTGGAAAGAGCTGTGATAACCTAGGAATAATGTTATTCTGTAGCAACTGGAGATATTTATCAGAATTGAGATTGCCGTCAATGAAAAAAGGTCCATTAATATGTTCTCCCATTATTCCACACCATACGTTGACTGGGTATGTCTAGCCTCCATCCAATGTGGATTTTTATCGGAATAAAATCTACAATTATGTTGATTGACAGAACCATTTAAAATGAAAGTAGATTCATCGGAAAATAAAATGCAATTTAAAAAATTGATATTTACATCAATAGCTTCCGTCATTTCTTCACAAAATTGTCAAAATCATCCGCTAACAATTCTTGTTATAATATTATTTTATAAGGATGATACTTATATGTTTTTATTATTTTTTTAATTGAAAATTTTGACATACCGTGATCTAAAGCAAGTTGCTGTGCAGAAGGTTTAGGTAGCTCAATAATTACATTCATAAATACTGCTAAAGAATGTCCTTCATTTGTCACAGTTATTGGTCGACCTGGTATTACACGATTTTTGATACTTCCTGTATGTCTGTATCTTTGTAAAGTTTTGGTAACAGTTGATTTACTAATGGGATTACGATTATGATTTACTCCATTGAACAAATTGGCTACCTCTTCGTGCGTGCGTTTTCTTTCTCCATACCCAACCATCATGAGTATTTCACTTCTTTCATTTTCGGTCAATTAATTCATTATTACTAATTGCTTTGAAATGATTCAATTTAACAAATTATTTTACTATTCAACACTGTCTCTCGCACTCAATCAAAAATAAATGTTATAATATTTGACGTCTTGTGTCAAATGCACAGCCCCCTACACTCCCTATTAATAATATCCTTTCCGTTGTGTTTAGATCCATGTGTGATACATTTTTGTGATCAGGCTAATAAACCCTTTCAAATGGTATATCACATGACTTATTTTGCTGTTTAAAAAAATCAATATAGCGGCCGTGCCTAAAATTTTGTAATTAAAAAAACATTTGGGTTAAAATATGCGCAAATATATTTAGATGAAACTCTAAAATTTTGGGTTTTGTATGTTGAACCGTTTATGCATTATAGCTTTGGTTCCATCTTTAACAGCTACCTTATATATGATGTAGGAATTCCCATAGAAGCTACAATCGGTCTTACTGATAAATAAGGTTTATGTATTTTTGGTAATATGTGATTATTTTTTTTTGTATTTTTATCAATCTGATGTTAATCAAACAACTTCATAACAAATTTGTTACAAGATGTTTGTAAAGATAAAGTAGGATTAGAATTTATTCTTATATAAGAGTTATTATTTTCAATTAGATCTAATAATAATCTTCTATATTCTTCTTTTTACATTATTACAGTAGTATTACGTTTATCAGACCTTGTTACTACTATTTCGGGATATTCTTTTGAAATTTTTTTTTGTTTTGAATAATAAGTAACGAAAGAAAGATAGTTGCTTTTCCTCTAATGTTGAATGATCCTAATTAGTAACTACATTATCTATTCTTGCTGTAGTGATAGAACGAGTTAGTATATTTTATAGTATTAAGTGTATTCTCAACATCTGCTAAAAATTATTTTACTAGAATGTCAAAGCCTAAATGAGGTTCTATGGAAAATTTTGGTCCAAGTGATAGAAAATTATTATTATCATCAGGAATGTCTACATTCTTAAGATTTTTTATCTAATTTGTTATTAGACATTCTTTTATCATATTATTACTGATTATTGATTTTCTATCATCCCATTTAAAAATAAGAAAAGTCTAATAAACACCCAATAATATAATAACTTTAATATCACTTACTAATAGGCAGAATATACAAACAAATATACATAACATTTTTATTATGTATATAATTTTTAAAGAAAACAATGAGTTTTCTCCATTTAAATAAATATTATAGATATGTGAATAACCTCAATTAGCGTAAGGTCTTTTACATTAAACTTATTTTAAATATTTATAATGTGTATTTATCTCTTGTAGTTTCTTAGTTACAATAAATAACCGAAAGCTTAGAAATAACTAAACAGAGTTTCCTTTCTTACATTGCCGCGTTCCCCACAATAAAAGTTTTGACCTAACTAGTGTCGGCAACGAACCATTTACTCATATATTGATATATATATATATATATATATATATATATATATATATATATATATATATATATATATATATATACATTTATTAACACATATCCTCTATCTAAATTCTATAGAAAACATTGAAATAAAGAAAATATGCATATTTAGATGTAATACTAGTAATACACACTGTATTATCAATAATTTGAAAGGTTCAATATACTAATAAAATTTGACATTTCAATTTCATATGACATTACTGCAGAATAGACTTAATGACAGATAGATTTTAAAACGATTTGAAAAACCAGAATACAGATGTCTCTATTAGCAAATGGCACTTATAAATAAAATAATGAAAATCTCTCTTGGTATATAAAAACGTTAATTTGTAATTGTTTTGAAAAAAAGAATGCTAGGTAACCAAAGGAGAAGAGAATTATTTATTGAAATATTTTAGTGAGTTGAATTTGAAATCCCCATGAGACAACATCATAATAAGAGTTGTCTCAAATTTAATTTTGAATATTAGGGAATTTATATAATCGTTATCAGTTCAACATATCTTGCTTTTTGTAAAGCCAGTGCGTGTACTATTCACAAAGAATTACCGCTAAAGTGCAAGTGTTTTTCGCGTTTTCTAAATTATTGATTTGGAAACGTTTGTTCCGGAAATTCTAAAAATACGTTTTAGAATACGTACGAGATCTTCTAGTATCTAGTTTGGTGAGTCCAGTCCATATTATATATTATTCTCGAGAATTAATAGGCCTTTGATCAAAATTATTTAGAAAATAGATGCATCTTATGATTAAATTATAGTAACGTTACTTATATAAAATTCTACGTCAAGTGCAGACAATTTTGGGAACACACAATTTACAAGAAAATTTACGTATTTTACATTGACAGATATCAAGTATAAATTTAGACATTTTGAATTTTCGGTTAAATTTATTTAGATAGGAAATTTCTAGCATATATTGTTTTTAATATTAAGGTTTGATAGGAAATTCTATCTTTGTTTATGCGTTTATGATATTTTTTGAAGAGTTTTAATTTTTGTAAGTGTTATTTTGATAATATATTATATAAATTTGAATTCCAAATCTCTTTGGCTCTCTTTTCATATTCATTTTCATTATATTTGATAATTTTTATACTATAGAAAATTTAGTATAATAAGTGACATTTACTTAATCTCCTGACAGTAAATTCATATATGTCATAAGATAATTTAAATTGTCTTATAGTGTATTGGACAAACAGTTACTGTAGATTTGAATAGTGTGATACGTAATTTAGAAAATTATTTGGAAATTTACAAAATTGAATTATTAGTTGAAATCTTTGATCCCTCCCTAAGAAAAGAGTGAGTTGATTGGTGTTGTATTGATTTATCTTTCATAATATAAAATTTAATATTTATTTAGCCGGGCATATTAATTTGACAACTGCTGTCATTAAAAATTTTATAGGTTATATTTAGAGGTAAAGGTATTTTCACAATAGTGTAGTTATTATCACAAATTGTGATGACAGCTACAAAAATTAAATTCAGTCTCAAACACATGTGTTTGAGACTTATTATGAACTGTGATTGTCACTAGGATTTTATATTGTAGTATTTTTGAAAAAGGCTCGAAAATCGGCCGAAACGTCAAGTAAATAAAATGTTATGAGATATATAGTTTAATGAATTTTGAAAATAAGGACCGAATCCCAAGAAATCGCTAAATGGATATATATATATATATATATATATATATATATATAATATTATAGTTTATTTTATGGGAATTTAATTTGCCCTACGTTGGGCCGACATATTATTATGAATAGAATTTGGTTGAGAAAATAGTTTAATTTGCCCGGTATGTTGAGGATTTAATATGTATGATAAACAGTTTATTTAACCAACATGAAAACTTCTCATCTCAGGGTAGAGTTCAAGTATTTTAAATAAAATGATTTTATAATTTTATATATGTTAGCGCCAAAGTTAATAAATGCTTTATATTTTTAAAAATAAATTTGTTAATCAGAATATGTTACTTTTTTAATGATTTCAAATTAAATACGGTCCTGTCCTACTTAAAAAATATCTGCATAGTTCAATCGATTTCATTCAGAGCTTCTGCCTGTGGTAAGTAGATGGTGCACAAGTCACCAGATGAAATGAATAACTCAAGTAATTTAAAAAAACGTTCTTCAAAAGGAAAAACAATATTTAATTTAATGAAAATAAATACACTACACTTTTACAAGTGTTTTTTTTTAAGAAATTCAACTATCTAAAAGGATGACTCTTTCATACAAATCACACGCACTCTGGTGAGATATTAATATAATAGTAAAATACAGTTATATAACTTCATAAACATATGACTTTCAGAAAACGGCGAAATACACTCTTAACAGCGTCTATGCATCACAAAATTTTAGTTTTTTTTTCACAAATTAGTAAGTACGCTTGACCTCTTAATACATTAATAAATTAACTTGTACTACCTTATTTACTTCACGATTTCTGTTTGTTCAACTTCAATAATCTGTTTCTTTTATTTGTTCCAGATTCTCCTCCTGGAAAACCTCCCTGTTGGCATTCTGCTTCTACCAGAACAGGAATCGATGCTGTATTTCTTTCAAAGTCCAAACAGCTCACACAAATTCCACTATTCAATGTTTTTCGAAAACTATTGTGGCTATTTTACTTCCACCAGACACAAGACACCATATTATAAAATAAAATTCATGATTAGTGTTTTACAACATTCAACAATTCCTTTTTTAATTATTAATATAAACTAAACTACTTACACTGATATATCTCTTGTAAGTATAATGTATTTGTTTTAAATTCTATAGTCAAATTTTGTCTTCCAAATGATTTCAATTGATTTACTTTACCAAAAAAATTTTGCTGCTCCAAAAAATCTCTTCCCAAAAAGAAAACCTACTAGTCAATAGTCCCCATAATCAACAACCTTTTACATTCTGATTTTTTTTTCGTTAGCAACACAGTTGTCGCCGATGTGATCTTTTTTAAATGTTTATTAACCAATCAAATTTGATATTTATTTTATAACTCAAATTCTTCATTTCAACCAGTGAAATGTTCATCCATTATATCATGATATTATATTCTAAGGTTTTTAATTGCTTAGACTTCCTATATTATTTTCATTCAATAATATTTCTTAGTATTGTTAAAATGACATTTCCTAACCTCTAAGTATGTATGTCAAATGAATATTCATAATGTTTTAATAGATGACAGCTGTTACCTTTAAATATGTATGCAAAATGAAAATTCGTTTTCTTTATAAGTCATGTTCTCTGAAATTCACATTATTTTATATTTTCCTGCTCTGTTATGTCTAAACATCTACACTATCTCATTTTAATGTCTTAATCAACAAATATTACGAGATTAGCTTGACTTTACAGAATAAAGCATTATTAGTTTCTTATTATGAACAAATTTTGATACTTGATCTCTTTGATAAAAGTTTCGTTAGGTAATTTATTTCATATAAATTGTTTATCACACCTATTCGCAATTATCCCTACATTATACAGTCTGTCCTTTCTGTATGTCTTCTCTATCGAATAGTGGATCGTACAGATTGTCTCCATTCAAATGTTTAAAAAAAATTTTTGACTTAAAAAAAAATTCATCTAGATTACAATACATAATCTTAATTCTTCATTATTTGATATACAGGGTGTAGCATTATTTTTTCACAATAATATATATATATATATATATATATATATATATATATATATATATATATTATATATATATATATACATATATATAATTATTTAAGTTGAGATAACGACCGTACTATGTTAAAGGAAACGAAAGGTAAATATTGGGTATTCGGTCTGTATGAAAAGTCAAACTCTTTTGTTCAACGTGCCTCTATATTTCGTTGTACTTCACAACTTCCTCAGGAGGTTATTGCTATAAACATTAATTAATGAAACAAGAGTACAATAAATGAAATAAAATTACTTACAACGTGAGCCATTAAAATACATTAAAACACATGATGTGGAGTCAACCAGTTAAAACAGAAAAAATAAGGACGAACACATTGGCTATTACTAGTATACTAAGCAAATAACATCAAATAATCTTTTTAAAACTTGTCATACTAAAATTATATTCTTTATAAGCGAGAACAAAAAGTAAGTTGGAATTGTCAACTAATTACAAACATTAGAAAGTTAAAAGTGAAAACAATATAGTCCAGTAAAATTATTAAACACTACCACAGTTAAAACATACTTATCAATATTTCAGAATATTGCAGTAGATCACACTTAGTTGGTCAATGTCTGATCTAAAATTGATCGAATTCTCACAGCTATTAACATGAACCATGTCCAGAAATAGTCGACGTCTATAATTACTTTCAAACTCAAGGATTTTTACCTTATCATAATCAAAAGTATGTCTCATATTTTTGACATGTGATGCCAAAGCACATGGATTTTTCCCTATACGGCAGTCACTCCTGTGCTGTACTAACCTTTGTTTCAGACTCTGTGAAGTCTGACCTATGTAACAACCCTGACATGTTGAACAGGGAACACAGTAAACTACATCACTATTGCGTAATAATTCGTGTTTATATTTCACTTTTGAGAAAAGTGATTGGACCGTAGTGACATTATATTTCGATATCTTTAAGTTCGTAAATGTTTTGAAATGTGAGACAACCTTATTAGTAAGAGGTGGAATGTAAGGCAACTTTTTATATTTGAATGGAACAACCGCCCCATTATCAATAGGACCATCATAAATGTTAGAACTGTAAATTAACTTATTTAATAAACGTGTAGGATAACCGTTGTTTTTAAAAATCCAAAAAAGTTTTTATAAATTCTCGTGTAAGAATCTTGTATCGCTAATATGCAACACTCGGTTTTTTAAATTAATAACTGTATTGAATTTCTGCTTCATGGGATGATTCGAGAAATAGTTGATATATCTACCAGACGCAGTCGGCTTTTGATACCAATCAAGAATGAGTTTGTTATCATTTGATCTAATAACTCTTGTATCCAAAAAAGGAACAGAATTATCATTACACTCTCTCTCAACGGAGAATTGAATGCTATCATTGAAAGCATTAAACAAATTCAACGTAGTGTCCACCAAATTGTAGGGAACCGCACAAATAATGTCGTCCACATATTTAAACAAAAAGTGTAAATTGAAAGGTAGTGTAGGAATGACAGAATCAAGCAGGTGGTCCATAACTATCAATGCCAAAATAGGACTGATTGGTGATCCCATTGGGGTACCAAATATTTGTTGGTAGAATTTATTATTGAATGAAAAGTAGCAATTGTCGATGATAAATGTAATCAATTTAAGGAAATGCTGCAATGTGGTTCAATGAGATGCCATTGTTCATCAAGAATATCCAGTAATAGATCCGATGGGATGTTAGTATACAATGAAATGACATCTAAAGATATCAAAACAAAATTATTAGGCAACTTAAAATCTCTTATATGATTAACAAACGTGAAAGTATCACTGACATCGTATGCAGTTCTATCCGAAAAAGCAGCAGTTAAAACTGTAGTGAGGTATTTAGAAAGATTATAGGTAACTGATTTAATTGAACTTAATTCCAGCTTACTCTTTGTTCTCGCTTATAAAGAATGTAATTTTAGTATGACAAGTTTTAAAAAGATTATTTGATGTTATTTGCTTAGTATACTAGTAATAGCCAATGTGTTCGTCCTTATTTTTTCTGTTTTAACTGGTTGACTCCACATCATGTGTTTTAATGTATTTTAATGGCTCACGTTGTAAGTAATTTTATTTCATTTATTGTACTCTTGTTTCATTAATTAATGTTTATAGCAATAACCTCCTGAGGAAGTTGTGAAGTACAACGAAATATAGAGGCACGTTGAACAAAAGAGTTTGACTTTTCATACAGACCGATTACCCAATATTTACCTTTCGTTCCCTTTATATATATATATATATATATATATATATATATTTATATATTCTCATTACCTATAAGAATCTGTTCCTTTTCGTCTACTATCAAGTCTCTCTCTGAAATTCTTCCCTGTTCCATGTATTGCTCTGTGAAGTCCCCTGATCCTAATCTCAATGCATGCTCTTCTCTTACTGTTACGTCTCCTTCTGTCTCCTTCACATTCTCAACAGTTTTTTTCTCACTACCGCTCACTCCAAGCTCCTTCACATCTCTCAAAATCATGCGTTCCGACATCCTATTGTTTAAACCAATATACAGAAAATCAGGAATATTTAAATAAATATTTTAAATGATTTCTAATCAATTTGAAATTCTTCAAAATTCATCAGCAATTTTCAAAGCCCCAAGTTGGGCGCCAATTTATAATCTTTATAATATTGTATAAAAGGCAAGTAATATTTAATTTGTATTACTCAGAATTTGTTGAATTGTCTCAAGTAAATGTAAATATATTTGCTCTGGCTCTAGACAGTATAACGCTTCTACAGGGAGTCGGTTCTTGAAAGAATTGTATTATTATTCTATATCTCCTTTTTTAATAATTTTTTATAAATAAAAATAAGTTTTTTCAAATTTTAATTCATATATTGAAATATTGACAAATTCTCTCCTTTTTATTCTATCTCTTAATAACAATATTAGAACTAGATATCAATTTTTTAACACCTTTTTTTTTAAACTATAAATTCAAATTATGTTGCCTATTTGAGAAACACCCCGTATATAATTATTTCTTTTGTAACCAAAATTATTATATGTAAAACATTTTAAAGTTGTTCCATTTTTATAACAAAATGTCTTACCTTCAACTTATACAGGAGCTGTTTCTCTTATATATCCCAAACAAATTTCTTTGTTTTCTTTTGGATTATCCTTTTCTACGGTAAGATTACCTTATAAGAAAAAATTATATTAAATCACAATCTACAAAAAAACCTTCAATGTCAAACGATAAAAAAATTCCTGCAACATACACTGCTTCTAAATCTGATAAAAAATTAACCAAACCTTTTTTCATTTGTTCTCTTCTCTCTTCCAAATCCTCTACACGTGTTCTATATTTATATAAACTCCTACAACGTTCACGATCCTTTTTTAAATTATCAAATTTACAACGTAATTGTTCAAAAGCTTGCCAATGAATTATATGTCTCTGCAATTTCTTCCCGCGCTTTTATCTTTTGCTTCCAAGTGACTGCATCAGTTTTCTTACACTCCTACTACACTATACAATGTGTAATCCCATGTCATTAATTGGTCAATATTTCAATATTCTCCACTATCTTTTTAATCTATAATCCTTTTCTGTTAAAAAAATTCTCAACAATTGTCAAAATTATGTCAAGTCCCTAGCTTTTATTTTCCACAAAAATCCCTCCTAACTTAACTACCTATTATTTAAAGGATTGTCTGCATAAATTTCTATTTTAATAAACAGCATGTACTGTAAAACTTTACATAATGTGTTGGGTAACTCAAATAATGCTAAGAAGAATCAAAAATATCATTGTGTTAAAAATAGAAAAATATGGAAAGTATATATACATATATATATATATATATATATATATATATATATATATATATATATATATATGGCAAAAGTTTAGAAACGTTCAATTATAATATAAAGATTGATGCCAAAACAAACATGGTAAATCGCAGATTCCATCGAAATCACTTTAATGATGATTCAACTCTTCCAAACTTCTTGTACATCCTATGTAGTAAGCAATGGTTATAGGAAAAGTATAGTGTTTTACTCGTTCAAAACCATTTTCTGGAACTTGAGAACATTATCAAACTCGGCTGCGCCTCTAAACTGTGCGTTCGGTTTCCCTGTTGAAATCCGTTGTTTTGTGTTTTCCCATGCTTCGATTAACATCTTTGCTCCCAAGTTTTACATCCTTATTTG
Source organism: Galeruca laticollis (assembly GCA_963921935.1). Taxonomy (NCBI): domain Eukaryota; kingdom Metazoa; phylum Arthropoda; class Insecta; order Coleoptera; family Chrysomelidae; genus Galeruca; species Galeruca laticollis. The sequence goes on from OY998182.1 coordinate 5,587,724, forward strand.
GGTCTACCGTGCGGAGGACAAAAATGAGCCAGAAACATGCATTTCCACATTTCCACGGTTACCACTCTTCTGCTTCAGTAGCCCTTTTTCTTTTTGCGTGAATTACCCATGAATCTCTTCGTTGTTGTTATATATATACAGGGTGTCCCGGGACTAATGGGAAAAAAGTCAGGAGCGTATAATATGAGCCAAAATCATGTTAGTACTTCATATAAACTTTTTCTATGCAGGCCCTCGTTTTCGAGTTATAGGCCTCCAAAGTTTGAATTTTGAATTTGGTTTTAATTTTTATTTTTTGTACTACTTGTTTGACCTTCATAGAATTTACGGCAAAGCTATAATGTACGTGTATGCTTATTTTGGAATGGTGAATAGATTTACAGTTGTGCCTTGAAGCCAGGGACGGACTACCCGCAATAGTTAGTGATCCAAAAATTTTGCAGGGATGGCATACCCTGTATTAAATTATCGAAATTGACTTCCCCACACATTAAGCTAACGAAAAGGTACTCTTGTTGGAACTCGATAAAATGAGCAGTTTGGCTAGTATTTACAGTTTTATTAATGCACTACGTACCAATTTACCTAACTAACTTATTAATACGATGTCCAAGATTTACACCTACAGTACTACAACAAAATAATTTAACGATAGCAGAAGATGAAAAACATTAACGACTTATTAATTCGAAAGTTGGTAGAAACTTTTTTTTAAAAGTGTTTTTACCGTTTATGAACTAACCATAGGATAATTTGGTCAAACGTTGTGTAGAATAGTTCGTAGTCAATAATTCATAAGGCCTTAATTTAACAGTTACTATGGCAGAATTCACTTTTATTGAGTGCGCAGAATTGCATTTAATGTATGGACTGGCTTCTCGAAACTGTTTAGAAGCCAGAAGGCTTTATGCAGAGCATTTTGCAAACAGAGCATTGCCAGACAGACGAATGTTTGAGCGTATTGATCTCAGGTTACGAGAAACAGGTATGAATAAGTAAATGTAATTTTCCATGTATACAAAACAAAATTTAGTGCCAAAAACGGTGGTGAAGGTCCAGTACGAAGCGTACGTACTGTGGCAGTTGAACAGGACTTGTTAAATGCAGTTGATAATGAACCATCATCGAGTTTACGAAAATTATCGAGAGAACATAACGTCTCGAAATCAGTTGTTCATCGCGTCTTAAAAGAACAGCTTTAATATCCTTTTCACATGAAAAAGTACACAGTCGCTGATTATCCTGCACGAATTGAGTATAGCCAGTGGTTTCTGCGACAACAACAAGCAGACAATACATTTATTAGTAACGTTCTTTTTACGGACGAATCTGGTTTCACCACAGATGGATTCATTAATTCTCACAATATGCATTTATGGGATGATGTGAATCCACATGGCATTATCCAAACTAGGAACCAGCATAGATTTATGGTTAATGTTTGGGCAATCATTTGATAGGACCGTACTTTATTGACGGTACTTTGACCGGTCAGAGATATTTGGAGTTTTTGCAAAATGAGTTATGGAACCTGTTTGATGATGTGCCTCTACAAACTCGTAGGAATTTATGGTTCATGCATGATGGGGCCACTCCTCATTTCAGTTTAGATTTACGCCAGCATTTACACACAAGGTTTCCTAATAGATGGATTGGTCGTGGAGGCCCTTTTCAATGGCCACCGCGATCAGGAGACGTTAATCCTATACATTTCTTTCTCTGGGGTTATCTCAAAAGTAAGGTATACGCAACACCTGTGCAAACAAGGCAAGATTTAATAGACACAATTATGTTACACTGCAATGTTATTAGAAATAATATGGGATTGCTCTTTCAAGTGCAAAGAAACAACCTTCGTGGACTTAGAATGTGCGTGGAAGTGGGAGGAGCTGATATTGAACACTTATTACAATAACGTTAGTTTTTGTTGTTGTTTAGGAATCAGTTTTTGTCAAATGTTTTTGAACTTGTCTTTTTAGAGGTTTTCTTAATGGCTTAATAATGTTGTGTTCGTAATTTTGATTAAACGCAACTAATTACGTTGTTTCCGTTCCTATTTAATTCCCATTAAATGAGTTCTTAATGTTTCTTTTATATGCTATCATCAAATTATTTTTTTGTAGTACTGTAGGCAAATCTTGGACATCGTATTAATAAGTTAGTTAGGTAAATTGGTAGTTAGTGCATTAATAAAACTGTACATATTTGCCAAACGGCTTATTTTATTGAATTCCAACAAGAGTACCTTTTCGTTAGCGTAATGTGTGAGGAAGTCAATTTCGATATATACATACAGGGTGTGCCATCCCTGCAAAAGTTTTGGATCACTAGCCATTGCGGGTAGTCCGTCCCTGGCTTCAAGACACAACTGTAAATCTGTTAACCTTTCCCAAATAAACGTACACGTACATTATAGCTTTGCCGTAAATTTCATAAAGACCAAATAACTAGTACAAAAAATAAAAATTAAAACCCAATTCAAAATTAAAACTTTGGGGGCCTATAACTCGAAAACGAGGGCCTGCATAGAAAAAGTTTATTATGAAGTAATAACATTATTTTGGCTCAGATTATACGCTCCTGACTTTTTTCCCATTAGTCCCGGGACACCCTGTATATATATATATATATATATATATATATATATATATATATATATATATATATATATATGTATATTTCTCGGTTAAGTGAAACACTCTCTTCATATTCCTCACAACCTGTATCTCTTAGATCCTAGTATAGAGATAGTTTTTTTCAACCACCAAAGTTTAGATACACTTTCTTATAATAATATCTAAAGAGATACTATATTTTTCTAGGTAATGGAAACTGGGTACTTCTGTCTACTAGTAAAGGTTACAAATATCCTAAAAAACAAAGAGCTATAAAACTTCCGCAACAGCAAATCGACGAGCACAAAACTGTTCAACTCACAGTCCTACCTCCTCTTGAAGATTCGAAAATAAATATGACGACATCACACGGTGGTTTATTACAAGTCGAATCAAGTTTGGAACCTGTAGAGCAATCTCAGAAGAAGGTGCAAAGATTACAAAATTTGAAAAAAAAGAGGAGACGACCCATCAATTTGAAAAGAAGAAAGAAGATAGAAACGTTAAATGCTGTTAGTCAAACTGCTCCTAGAAGTACGGATAGTGGAGCTGTTTTAGCCGGAGTGGGAGCGGGCCTTATTCCTGCCACTATGGCTATGTTCGTCCCGATGGTAATGAATGGGAAAAAAAGGAAAAAAAGGGATTTAATGTATTAAATTCATATACAAACTGATTAGTTGTTAATATTAATTTATTGTTGTGGAAAATACTATAAAGGCTGTTATGAAATTCTACTTAGTTTTAATATCCTTTGCTAATATGATAAACTATCAGCTACAGTAAATTCGATGTCGATTTTCTAAATAACCAATTGTATATATTCATAAGATATTGCATCCATAAAATGGAAACATTTTTTTAGCAAAAATAGCGTTTTTCTACTGCCGTTATTGTTTACTAGAATCATATAAGAATATGCAATTTGTGAACTACAGAACTTCCTTCGATCGTCTTCACATTTTTCAATTATTAAATTCATCCTTGTAAATCTGGATTACATTCCATAGTTTAACAACGTATCATTACATTTGTCCTGAAAAAATATGCTTCGTTTTCAGTGTGTAGTAAGGTACTATCTCTCTGCGGCGTTATTATCAACATTCAATGAACAACAAAAAATTAAAATATTATGAATCAACAAAAACATGAACACGCTTTAGTAAGAGGTTCTGTTTTATATACATTTTTCAAATTTAACTAAAAATGTAAGACCTACAGCGAAGAAAAAATTATTCAAAATTTTCTTAGTTTGAAGGTCATCAAAAAGGATCTGATTATTTAAAATCCTTGAAACAAAAGCACGGCTGTATGAACCTGAAACACGACTTAATAAAAAAATACCTCCTTTCAATTAGTGTTTTTAAATGAAACTCAAGGTCTCTAGTTAATTCCACAATATAATACAAGTTATTGAAAATTCTAAAAAATTGACAATTGTTTCGATAAATCAATATCATCGTCAGAATGACAGAAGTTACATTTCATTTTATGCCTACCTGATGTTTAGTAGTTATATTTTTGGCTAGACCAAGAAGTAACCTAACTTGTGATTGGCTTAATTTATGTTTATAGAAAAAAAAGAAGAAGATGTGATATTACAAATATTGAAGCTTAGATATTATTGGCCTCCTTTCAAGCTCACACTTACTCCAAATGATGTAGGTAATTGTAGTAGAAATTTTTTTTTATTTAGAAAAGTCGCATCCACCCGAAGGTTATTAGCGACGGTACAATCGAAAATTTTATATTTTATAAAACATATTAATTGATTTTAGATAGTCAGTTACGAGCCGGTGATCGCAGAAATTTCCAATGAGTTTCTTCAAATCGGTAGGAATGTTGTGCATGCTACGTTGATTATGAAATCTGGGACATTCGACCAGGAAATGTTTTACACTATCTGTTACATTGCACACAGTGCATTTTGGTGGGTCGTCGTTTGAAAAAATGTAGGAGTGAGTATACCTGGTATGGCCCAATCGTAGGCGTGTAAGAATCACTTGCGTACGTCGATCGCTACTTTTAAACGGTCATGGAGAAACGTCACTTTTGATTTGCCGTAATTTCGACTGAGAACTTTCCCAGTCCCGGTTCCACTTACACAAAACTTTATTTTTAATAAATACCTTGAGATCACTAGCAACACTCCGACACTCCGAATCTGGTTCGTCATTAGAAATAGCACTACGGGCACAAATGTCTGCTTTTTCGTTGCCTTCGGTGCCGATGTGGGATGGGATCCATATGAAGTTGACACATCTGGAGTTTTCTTGAGCCTGTAGCAGTTCTGATTTTATCATTTTCTCAATAGGGTTTTGGGGATAGATCTGTTTTAAGTTTAACAAAGAACTGAGAGAGTCAGAAATAATTAACGCTTTTGGAATGTTGCAAGAATTTATGTGTTGGAGGGCTTTATAGAGCGCAAAAACTTCGGCTGAGAAAATACTCAGGGTTGGAGTAAGTTTAAATTGCAGACTAAGATTGGTTGTTACAATTGCTGCTCCGACTCCCATTTCACATTTAGATGCGTCTGTGTATATTTTGATGAAGTCCTGATATTCTTCCAATATTAATTTAAGGTGAGTTTTAAAGACGGCTGGGCATACTTCCTGTTTATTGAATCTGCTCAAACTTGTATTAATGGTGGGGACGTTGATGGTCCAGGGAGGAGGGTGATCTAGATCTATTGGAAATAATTCTGGAAATTGGATGTCCAAATACTGGAGATATGTACGTATTCTCTCATAATAAGGTTTAGGTGTATGCGGTTTGTTGTTGAAGTAGTTAGTATATTTTTTGGTGAAGGCATTGGTGTAGAGAGGTTTGTTTCTATTCGAGGCTATAGATGAGGCGTGTGAGAGAGTTAAGAACATTCTTCTGTAATGCAGAGGTGGCTCACCAGTTTCGCAATATATAGCTTCAACGGGAGTTGTTCTGAAAGCTCCTAGTGCAATTCGGAGGCCATTGTTGTGCACAGTGTCCAGTAACTTTAGAGTTGTATTGGAAGCCGAAGCGTATGCAATGGAACCGTAGTCTATTTTTGACTTGATTAATGTTTTATAAATAGTAAGTAGGGTATTGTAATCAGATCCCCAACATTTATTGGCCAATGTCTTCATTAGATTTAGTCGCTTGTTACAAGAACGGGCCGTTTGTTTAATATGTTCCTTCCATGTAAGCTTTTCGTCGAACCACATTCCCAGGAATTTTACCGACGATCTGAACGATAAATTTTTACCATATAATTGTAATGTTGGATAAACGTCTAGACTTTTTTTTGAAAAGAACATGGCGGTTGTTTTTGATGAGGAGAATTACATACCTGTTTTCAAGGACCATTGTTCGAGTTGCGTTAAAAATTTTTGCAAAATATTCGTCATGAGGGAAGTATTTTTTCCTTTAATATATACAACAAGATCATCTGCATACACGCGTGCTTTCAAGGGTTTCGACAAGCCCTTGATGAAATTGTTTATGGCCACTAGGAATAATGTGGGGCTGAGAATGGATCCTTGTGGTGTCCCATTATCTTCTATCTGATCTGCAGAGTAAGAGCTATGGACTCTTACGCGAAAAGATCGGTTCTTCATAAAATTACTGATGAATTTCAAACAACTTCCCCGAATGTTCCACATGTGCAGTTGCTTTAGAATATTAAGTTTCCAGCAAGTATTGAAAGCTTTTTTAAGATCGAAGAATATAGCAATACAGGTTTGTTTTGTCGATAGAGCTTCATGAATGTCACTTTCTAAATCCAGGATGTTGTCAATCCCTGAACGATTTTGTCTGAAACCATTTTGCTCGGATATTAAGTGGTTTGCCTTTTCTAAAGTCCACGTAAGTCTGCTATTGACCATTTTCTCCATCAGTTTGCTGGTTGAGCATGTTTAACTTATAGGTCGGTAAGATGAAGGTTCAGTGAGAGATTTTTGGTGTTTAAGGAGCGGAAGGACGATGGATTTGGACCAGATTGATGGAAACTGGTGTTGTTTCCAAATGCAGTTAATCAGTTTCAGGAGCTTTGTTTTTGCTATATCGGGAAGATGTTTTAAAAATACGACTGGTATATCATCTGGTCCTGGACTGGAATTTTTCAAATTATTAAGGGCGTTATCCAATTCAGCCTTTTTGAAGCTCATGTTCAAAGCAGTATGTTCATTTCCATCCAGTGACAGCTTCGAGTTTTCTGCAGCTAATTTATTATCGAGAAAAGTGATGTTGTAGTTTTCGTTCGATGACATTTGCTTGTAAATACTGGCTAATATGTTAGCCATTTCACTTGCAGAGGTTGTGACTGTGTTGTTGAATTTTAGACTAGTTATTACTGGTTTATAATTGAAGCCCGAAATTTTCCTTACTCTTGTCCACACTTCGCTGATAGGAGTAGAACTATTTATTTTTGAGATATATTGAATCCAGGAGTTTTTCTTTGCGAGTTTCGTTGCGAGGTGAGCCTTGGCTTTATGTTTCTTGAAATCTATCTTGTTTTCAACTGTCTTGTGTCTTTTATATTTATTCAAAGCTGCTTTGCTTGCACGAATTGCTGCTTCACATTCTGGATTCCACCAAGGTACAGTAACGTGATTCAATTTTGTCATTTTTGTTTTGCCTATAAATAGTTCAGCACTGCTCAGAATTATATTGTTAAAATTTTATAATGATTCATCGATGTTTTCAGATAGTAGTAGTAGATAGTAGAAATTGTAATACCCCAAAAATGAAATGTACAATGAAACCATTAACACATTATCAGATAAAAATGAAAACTACTTTAATACATCTAAAATTCGTTTGTAGTATATTGTAGTACAATTTTCAATTTTATAGTAAGATTATTAGTCCCTTAAAGCTCAAGATAATCGAATAAACCGATAAAAAGTAATTTGATTATAACCTCACACTTGCTACAAACGATGTAGGTCATTTCAAGACAGACGAATGTATTGATTTCAGGTTACGAGAAACAGGTATGAATAAGTAAATGTAATTTTCCATGTACACAAAACAAAATATTGAATTTTAGGAAGTTTTTTGCCAAAAAAAGGTGTTGAAGGTCCAGTACGAAGCGTACGTACTGTGGCAATTGAACAAGACTTGTTAAATCCAGTTGATAATGAACCATCAACGAATTTACGAAAATTATCAAGAGAACATAACGTCTCGAAATTAGTTGTTCGTCGCGTCCTAAAAGAACAGCTGTTATACCCTTTTCACATGAAAAAAGTACACAGTAGAACAGTGGCTGATTATCCTGCACGACTTGTATATAGCTAGTGGTTTCAGCGACAACAACAAGCACACATTACATTTATTAGTAACGTTCTCTTTACGGACGAATCCGGTTTCACCAGAGATTGAGTCATTAATTCTCATAATATGCATTTATGGGATGATGTGAATCTACATGGCATTATCCAATCTAGGAACCAGCATAGATTCATGGTTAATGTTTGGGCAGGAATAGTTGGCAATCATTTGATAGGGCCCTACTTTATTGACGGTACTTTGACCGATCAGAGGTATTTGGAGTTTTTGCAAAATGAGTTCTGGAACCTCTTTGATGATGTGCCACTACAAACTCGTAGGAACTTATGGTTCATGCATGATGGGGCCCCTCCTCATTTCAGTTTAAATGTACGACAGAATTTACACACAAGGTGTCCTAATAGATGGATTTGTCGTGGAGGCTCTTTTCAATGGCCACCGCGATCAGGAGACGTTAATCCTATGGATTTCTTTCTCTGGGGTTATCTCAGAAGTAAGGTATACGCAACACCTGTGCAAACAAGGCAAGATTTAATAGACAGAATTGTGTTACACTGCAATGTTATTAGAAATAATATGGCATTGCTCATTCAAGTGCAAAGAAACAACTTTCGTAGACTTAGAATGTGCGTGGAAGTGGGAGGAGCTCATATTGAACATTTATTAGAATAACGTTAGTTTTTGTGGTTGTTTAGGAATTAGTTTTAGTCTAATGTTTTATAACTTGTGTTTTTTGAGGTTTTCTTAATGGTTTAATAATGCTGTGTTCGTAATTTTGATTAAAAGCAACTAATTACGTTGTTTGCGTACCTATTTAATTCCCATAAATGAGTTCTTAATGTTTTTATCATCTGCTGTCATCAAATTATTTTTTTGTAGTAATGTTGGTAAATCTTGAACATCGTATCAATAAGTTCGTTAAGTTAATTGGTACGTAGTGCATTAATAGAACTGTAAGTATTAGCCAAACTGCTTATTTTATCGAATTCCAACAAGAGTACCTTTTCGTGAGCTTAATGTGTGCAAAATTTTTTGATCACTAACCACTGCGAGTAGTCCGTCCCTGGCTTCAAGGCACTACTGTAAATCTATTAACCATTCCTAAATAAGCATACACGTACATTATAGGTTTGCCGTAAATTTTATAACGATCAAATAACTAGTACAAAAAATAAAAACCAAATTCAAAATTTATACTTAGGAGGCCTATAACTCGAAAACTAGGGCCTGCATAGAAAAAGTTTATATGAAGTACTAACATTATTTTGGCTCAGATTATACGCTCCTGACTTTTTTCCCATTAGTACCGGGACACCCTGTATAATTCTATTCCATCTATAACACACCTATATGATGTTTCGATAGTTCATGAATCGTGACGTTTAATTTTTTCGCTTAGGCATAATAAGTCTGTATAGCAAATAGTTCTGCTGAGAGGATGCTTGTGTAGGATGGAAGTTTATACAGAAGTTTCTGCGAATCAGTTACTACAACTGCTCCTACGCCTATGGTCGTTTTTGAGGCGTATCTGTTGGTACTTCGGATACTTTCCCAAAATCTCGATTTACTTGACTTTTATAAACGTTGGGTTTATATTTTGTTCATCATAGTTAGTTAAGCTTTTGTCGCAATTTGGTATCTTTACCGTCCGGGGTTCTATTTTATAGATGGCAATTGGGTAAACTGTTGGTAGACAGATGTCAATCTCTTGAAAGTATGTTCAAATTCTGTCGTAAAACGGTTTTGATGCTCTCGATTTTCCAGTAAAATGTACTTCTAATTTATTTGAGTGTGTGTACTGAAATGTTGGATTTGACATTTTGGCAAGAATACTAACTGCATAACTAGTGCTAAGAAATTTTCGCCTTGGGCGTTTTACCGGCGTAGTTCAAAAAACTCCAAATATAATTCTGAAAGCGGAATTTTGAATTATTTCGAGTTGGTCGGTGTCGGTTTTGCTTGCTGATTCATATACTATAGAACCATAGTCTAATACTGATTTAATAAGAGATTTATATAGTAACAATAAAGTTGGTCCGTCAGCACCCCATTTCTGATTAACTACCACTTTTAGAATATTTAATCTCTTTTGGCATTCTAAGGCTAGATTATTGATGAGTATTTTGCAATTTAATTATTATCTCACATTCAAGTAGGTAAATATAAGAATGAATCGATTATTTTGGATTGGACGAATTACTGTATATCATTTGTATAATCGTTAAACTGTCTCTACATGTATATAGTAATAGGTACTGTTGCCCGCGCGTATTTCATGATCGTTTCATTTGAATATCTCAGCAACAAATAAGAATATCGCAAAACCAAGATGAACGTTTTGAAGTAGGAAGATTCTACTTTCGAAATAGTTTTTGTAAATTGAAATCGGCACATACCTGTCGCATTCAGGCCTGCTGAAAAATCGCATAGTAAAAAATTCTGCATATATAAAGTTTATATTAAAAACTAATACGGGCTGGAGGATTTCCGCTACAACTAAAAAAATAACAGTTATGAATTTTTGAAAAAACTGCGCTTTGGCCGGTTTACCCGATTTTCTCTCAAGCTAACGGGCTGATCGAGTTGTTCAACCTCTTATTTTCTTCATGTTTTTATTCTTAACAATGTCTGTCTTGACGGCATCACGATTACCCGAACAGTTTTAATATCATAAGCAAAAAACTAAAAAAACTATTTTTGTATAAAATTGTTAATAACAAAATTATGAATAATAAAGTCGAGTGAAAAACATTTCACTATATCATATGAAACTATTCTCCAAACAATGGAGTAGCTGGTTTTCTTCTATCACTTTTTACATGGAAAAATCTCTGTAGCTTGACCTTTAAAGGAAACTTTAGTAGTGCCAATCCATATTGAAGTGTCCTATATAATTACAATCATACAATTCTAAACGAGTGGTTCACAGCCAAAGTCGTGAAATAATTTACAACGTATATACCTTCATGAAAGAAGTAAGGGAACAAGATAAACTTAAACTTTCCCTAAATCGATTACAAGAAAGCACTAGTGTTGGGCTTAGCACTGTAAGAAAAATGATTAAAGAAGCTGATTTAAGAAAAGTTTAAGTTACCGAGAAATTTTTTTATCAAACTATGCGCCCCAAGATGATCAGTAGATGAGTTTGAAGAGGAAATTATTTGGAGAATATTTATTCATATACAGCTATTCACAGACGAAGACCATCGACAAAATCTGTATTTAAAGAAGTTAAAAAGGAAGAAGGGATTAATTTTACATGAAAAATCGATTTATTTCGAAAATTGGTGGATTCCGTTGGGAAAAAATTGAAGACACCCGAATGGTACTAATCGAAAATTTTGTATGTCAAATCCAAACAAGTCGAATAAATAAGCAAACTAAAGAAGAAGGGCGGGAGATTTTATACTGCAATGAAACATATATTCATGGTGAACATACTGTACCAATGGCATGGGACGATGGAACAAAATTGTGCAAAGTCCAAAGGACAACAACTTATAATTTAACGCGTCGGGGGCGTATCAGGTTTTGTGCCCGGAGCTCTAACTATATTTAAATCGGGTCTTAAAACAGGTGACTATCTTGATGAATTGACTCATAATAAAACAAGGAAATGTCCTTGTGGTAGATAATGCCTATTACCATAATAATATGGTCGAACCACTGCCCAATTTTTCATTGAAAAATGCATCTTTGCAAAGCTGGTTAATGAAAAGAAGCATTTTTTTCGTAGAAAATGAAACGAACGCTGAACTGTATGCAAAAATTCAATTAAAGAAGCCAGTTCACAAACAGTATGCGATGGATAAAATTTTAGCTGAACGGGACATTCCAGTTCTACGTTTACCGCCATATCATCCTGAGCTCAATCCTATTGAAAAAATATAGGTACTGGTGAAAAATCACGTCGCTGCATGTAATATGACATTTAAACTTGACAACGTGTTGAAATTGATGGAAGACAAATTTAACCAAGTTAGGAAGCAACAATGAGAAAAAGTTTATACTTACGTTGAAAAAGTCGAAAAAGAATATATGCAGAAAGAATATATAATGGATGAAGTGGAGATTCCTTTTTATTTTCAATTGAAATGGATCCTGTGAATGAGAAGAAGGAGCTGGACGAATTGGGTTGTCAACCATTAAAATAAACTTTCGTGTTTGGCTATGTTTATAATATTCTGGAGTTATCCAGTATATGTAATTTCTTTCTTTTACGGTAAAATTTTGTGCTACTTAAAATTTTCAAGAAAACTATTTGGTATATCTTAGTTAAGATTTTTTGTCAAACCCGGTAAAGATTATATAAACAGATTTTAAAGCTAGTGTGTTTTTTTCTTTCTCTAAGTCCACATTTATTTTTTACTTAAATTATAATATGATAACGTTGTTTAAATTTTTTATTAATCAGGGCTATAATATATTTTTTGTATTAAATTTCAAATCCACCAAAGCTTGCTTGTGTTTTGCTTCCGTAATAATTATACTGTAAACGCAGTCAAGCAAGTGGGTTGAAACGGGCTATCCATTTTATACTTTAAATTACAACACTGAAGTGCCTAGACCAAAGCCAATATATTTGGGTTTCACTTACAGATTGCTAAAGGAATTCCCACTTTCGCTTCATGCTCTACTTATCAGTATAACAATTCTTTGATTGGGAAACCAGAATTCATAAATTAATATTGTTATCAATATTCCGTATCATAATCGGGGCCCTGCCAAATTTTCGCACACAGGCCCGTGGCTACGTTGTTCCGCTACTGACGAGAAAATATTAAATCTACAAAGGCATATGTGTCAAGATATCAGTGGAGAAATCAAGAATAAAGTTGGTAAAATAATTGAATACAAAAATGATGGAGTTAAAATATTGGAATAGGGAATTTACTAAATTTTCTCACTTTCAGTAACAGTTCTAGGTGAGGCAGATAGCCAGAAACATTCCAACTATAGACTGATTTCGCTGTTTCCTTTTATATCTAAACTTGTTGAAATATGTAATAAAGTAGTCATAGCTCAAACATCAATCAGTTTCTATCCTACGTTTTAAGGCACAATTGAAAAATGTTTTGCTTAATGAATTCTTTAACAATAATCTTCTTCAAAAATCCTTATATCATTACAGTTTTTATAACTACATCTTGCAAATCACAGAAATAAACAACAGTATCAATTGTAGGAATACAGACAACACAATGATAATCAAATATGGACATAATTTAAATCAATAAAATTAATTTTTGGCGAATTGGCAATCCAGGAAACAGGGATACCAACTGTCGACTGAACAATTGAGTAATGTTAAAAAGATTTCTGTAATTTTAGGTTTTGGTGGTATATTCAAATTTACTGTATTTCAATTATTTTATTAACCATTTCATTCAATTTAACTCCATTAAGGCCTGCCGCATATTGAATCTAGCACACGCAGAGCCCACGCACAACCCACACAACACACGCGCAACGCACGTCCACGTTTCTCGTATGTACCGCATATTGAACCCACGCCCACGCCATACTCAACTCGGACCCAGTTTCACAATGATTGCGAAGTCAGGAGGAAGAAATTTGACCTTGAACCTTTTACTTAAGGTTAAAAGTATTGGTGGCATCCAATATTTGCCTATAATCTCTATAACTGTTTTCCGAAAATGTAATGTTCTTATTTTATTTCGCCGGTAGGATTGAAATGGGATATCTTATATAATACTTTACCTAAAAACAAAGAAGTTGTATACGTAACATAAGATACCACATTATACATACATACTTATTTACACATACCTTCTAACAATATACAACATAAACCTAATAATTCATCTCCTTTTCGCAATCTGTGTCCACAACTCATCTTCAAATTTAGATCTTATATAATCTTCATGACTGCTGTCATTAAGAACTGGAAAACTTCGGACTAACTCTATTATTTTCTCCATTTTTAATAAATCAAGCTGTACACACGACCCACCACCCACGAAAAATGTGCGACACACTCAAACCGACCCAAGCGAACGTGGGTTGGGCGTGTGCTCTGCGTGGGTTGAGCTCTATATGCGGTATCTTATTTTAAACCATTGTTTACAGAATAACACTCGCGTGGGTTGCCCGTGGGCTGTGCGTGTGCTGTGTTCAATATGCGGTGAGCCTAACTCAAGAATGATTAGATGTTGAGTTAAATTAAATTAAATATCAAATGATGGACCATAAATGGTTAAATTGGAAAAAATAAAACAATAATCATATAAACAGTTTATTTATTTTGGTATACACAACAAATAACTTCTTTCATAAAGTACTTCTCTCAACAAATAGAATGACAATAAATAAACTATAATGTAAAAACAATGCAATAATTAAAAAATAATTTGAATAACATACATTCTAGATTGGAGTGTCATTAGATTTTTAAATCAAGATAAAACTTAACTACTATTTTTGGCAACTTTCTGTGAAAGAAAACATTTGAGTATAGTTCCTGTGAATGTTAGAACAAAAGTAATTAAAATACTTTTGAAGGAAAAGTTGTTAAATACTGCTCAGCTCTGTAAATACAAGGTGCCGAGTAATTACGTATAAGAGCGCTAAACAGCACTTGTGACTGTAGAAAATTTAAAATAATATATCTATCATTTCATTTCCACTAAAACACATGTTCATTTCTTTACTGGAAGTATTAAACAGGTTTATATCACAAGCTTAAACCTAGTATATTGTATATTTTTACATTTAAAAGCATTCCGTTCTTATGAAACCATCGCATAAGGCAATTTAAGTTACTCTGCAGCTCCTGGCAGTCTATGATTGTTAAAATGTTTCTAAGGGCTCTTAAAAATTCCACCGTCTCGTGGAAGTCCTTTCTCGTTTCTGGTTGAGCTTCTGCAAGTAAACACACAAAATAACAACAATAAATAAGTAAACACACAAATATGTTTGAAAATTTATATCAACAAAAGAAAACAAAATGCGCTTACTATTGAAATAATAAATTTACACACGCTTTTGTACTAAGCCAAAAAAAATATCAAAAAATAAAATGTTTGAATATTTAAATTTTTTTGGTTATTTTGAATTTCTTTTTTTGGAGTTCTCGATTTTTTTAGGAATTCTTGATACTTTTTATTTTTAACTATTTTTTTATTCATTGTTTTCTTTATTTTTTGTCTTAATTGGATATTTTGAATTTTTGGTTACCGCTAGACCAAATACTTAGATGTAATGCCTCAACAAAAGTTATTACTCACTTTCATTTCCCATAAATTGTCATATCATGGGCTATATATGAAAATCGGCAAGGGGTCAATACCTTCCATCCTATAGCTGGTGGAGGGAATAGCTATAACATAAAATAAAACCCATATTGTGAGCGCAAAGTGTCAGTGTTATTAGAAGAAAAACACAAAAAAGTAGAAAAAATATAGACAAAAAAATAATAATAAAAAGGGTGAAAAAAATAAAGAACAAAAGAAAAATATTAAAAAAAAATAATTAAAAAAAATATTAAATAATAAAAAAAGACGTAAACTCTAAAATGTAGATAAATAAATGTATCATAGTAGAATAGGTTTAAGATTTAAGTTTAAAAAATAGGTTCATCCTTGAGCAACATGATAAGCTGGCGATTGGACATAGTATCCGCACCAAAGGAAAACCAAATCACACACACACAAAGCCCAGATTAATATTTTTTCAATGGGTACATTTTAGAATGGAATTGTCTGAGTATGGTCTACATACTAGATATAAATTGAGTGAATGAAAAGACGAGTACTGAATGTATTATTATTTAAGTAAAATCAGTTGATAATTTCAAATTAGACGTTTCGTTATGTGAATTACAATTGTACACCCTCTTTATAGGGCAACTTAAACAAATTTTACTTAAATAATGATGTAACATCAACCATTTTATTTCATTGTATGTGGCAGTTACAGGGTTTGATGTTTTTTGACACCTGTTGTATGTTTTTCTCTGCTCGACAGCTTTGATAATGGCCTAATGGCTGAAAGCGCTTAGCTGGATTTTTAATAAAATCACACACTCAGTACTCGTCTTTTCATTCACTCAATTTACATTGTAAAATGTCCATAATTATAGCACGCTATATTGAATACAATTGAACTTACCATCAATTTTTGTTAATTCCCACTCATATGTCTTAATAACCTCCCTTCGTCTTTCTCAAATCTAAAGAAACACAGTTTTTGAAAATGAAGGGAACTTATCCTCCATCTTTCCTCGTAGACAAATTTAATTATTTACTACCACTGCGTTCCTGGTTTGGGGGAACAAAACTGTAAAAATAAATATCTTTAGTAATTTCAGTTTAGCTAATGTAAAAAAACAACCATGATCTCTAAAATTGTCGATTAAATTAGTAAAAATTCTGTGTTTTGTAAAAATAAAGAAAATGGTTGTTTATTGAGAAAGAAAAAATGCTCAAATTTTTTTGATGAAACTTACCAAGTATACCACATATTAGACTCCTTCAGAATACACTTTGACATTGTCTTTTCAATTAATAACAATAAAGCAACGAAACAACAGATTAATATTACACTATAGCAATTAAAAAATAAACGGTTTTAAGGATCAAAACTAACTTTTCCGAATTTGTGAGACACCCTGAACATTATCCTATCATAATATTGTCACTTGTATACACTTCGAAGACTGTATCGTGCTAACAACTCGAAATTTCTCCAAAAATGTGGCCCTTCCAGTGCCATAGCACCCGTTGTACTGTCTCCAGTGTGCTGAAAATCAATAAGGTTGATCTATCTGACACCCTCAATAATATCCAATGAAAAAATTAGTCACTTGTAAACACTCCAGAGGCTATATTGTGCTAACAAACTGATAATTCTCTAAAAATGGCAAAAAATTGGTACCGTAGCACGCGTTGTACTGGCTCTAGTAAGCTGAAAATTAATAGAATTTATCTGTGAGACGCTTCGAACAATATACAAACATAAAATTGGTCAATTGTATACACTCCGGAGATTGTATCTTGCTAACAAACTGATATTTCTCCAAAAATGACAACAATGTCCTACTTCAAGTACCATAGCACCGGTTGTACTAGTTCTGGTGAGGTGAAAATCAATAGGGTTTGTCTGTGATATATACTGATCAATACTCATTCATAAAGTTGGTAACTTGTTGCACTTCGGAGGCTGTATCGTGCTAACAAACTTAAATTTCTCCAAAAATGATAAAAATTTCGTCCTCATAGTACAATAGCACCCGTTGTACTGGATCTGGTGAGCTGAAAATCAATAGGGTTCATCTGTGATATGTCCTTAATACTCAATCTTAAAATTGGTAACTTGTTGCACTCTGGAGGCTGTATCGTGCTAACAAGACCATGTTACGAAAAGTGACTGTATTATCTGTGGAAAGAAAGCTTATTTTTTATAACAATAATGATAGTCACGAACTACAACACAAATTGTGAGGCACATGACTGCAGTATTGTATTATTTTTTAAATTTTCATAATAAACCAAAACCATTCACTATTAACTACTACTCAAACAATAAGCTATCTCTCTGGTTTTCTTGTAAAAAAAAGTTTTAATTACGAAGAATGTAGGGCTAATTTGCTAACAGATATTTTAGACATTCAGCATAGGTTCACTTCCTTCAAAGAAACCACATCCGATTTATGTACAAAGAGAAGTTACATTTCTTTCAATACTACATGACTTTGTTATCATATTTTACCACTTTTAGGTCATGTAAAAAATATTACTAAAAAAACTGAACATTTCACAAAAGGTCGTATACATTTAGATTGGTTCACCTGTCGAGAACATGAATCATACGTATTTTCTCAACTTCTGAAAGTTTGTGTCCCCTCAATAATTAAAAAAAATAATGATGGTGAAAGGACTAACAAACAAAAATATTTTTCGCTAACTTTATGTACTGCGTTTAATTTATTTTTTATTTCAGACCTGTTCCTGTCGTCATGGAAAAGGGGAATTTAGTTTTTAACTCCTTTTTATTAAAATATTTGTTGTCAATAATTTTAAAATAACTTAATGAGCAATTTGATCTGATATTGAATTAACTCCTTTAAATATAATGTAATGTAATTTCAGTAAAAATATGTAGTTTTGTGATAAATACATTTTTTATGATGTGCAGGTTTATAAAAAAATTAAATGTTTGCTGTTTTCTTATTTATCTAAATATTTTATTAATTTGTTTTTATATTATGTGCTGGTTAATAAAAAATTTAAATGTGTGCCGCTTTATTATTTATTACCTAAATCATTTGTCTCACAATTGTTTATTATAATTATTTCATTACAAAAAATGAAATATGATTTTATTTTTTGGAATGAAATAATTATATAATTAACAATTTTAAGACAAACTGTAAAATTTACCTACCCATAATCCTAACTACCAAATTTAAATATCCCGCCTGTAAAAATTAGTTCCGCCAACCGCAAGGGGTGCGCTTAGATCGACGCGATGCCAGCTGTTTACAAGGGAACGAATACTCTCTTAACACGTTTATTTCTCTATGGATAACACTATAACAGTAACAGATAACCTGTGGGGACGAGCAATATGATATCGCGTATACGCAGTAATAAAAATCAATAAAATTTGATTACTAACGACGTTACAGTTTTCGTTAATTTTTTGGAATTATCTACCGATTTGAGTTACATGACAGGCTCTATAGATGGCACGGTCTGCAGTGTCCCTAGCCTATACTTGATATGAAGTATGGTTATTTCAGTACTATACCTACATGATAATAATATTCTTATTAATTTTATATGATTAACATGTTGATAGATTTGCAGCCTGGTTGTAACTAACTTCCACTATTTTTAACGAAAAACTACTCTATTAACACAGAATTATAATGAATAAAGAAACGATAATATGTCGTTAGAGACACGGTACTCGAAACTAAAATAAAATTAATGTCCCTTGACACTGCGTTCGAAAATCTCAACGCATGTGTTGCCAATACACCACACATGTGTATCAGCTAAATAATTGAAATAATTTTAAAATTATCAAAATAATCACATTACATCTTCTGGTTTTCTTTTAATGTTATAACGTTTATGAATATTAGTGAAATTTTTGGGTTAGGGACATTTCAATTAGTTGGTTATATTATGACGTAAGACAAACGTCATTGATGATATGTAACGGTATTTGTATTAAAAATGTATAAATCTGACCCATTGGTTCTTTACCCATGCGTCATCAATAATGCCACTTAATAATTATGTCAATTATGTTATCAAATATTAATGACACATGGATAAAGAACCTATGTACCAACTATATATAGAGCGCCTCAAAAATTTTGAAAAAAATTATGGAAATTGCCTTAGGTTTACCCCAGTATATGAGCTAAATACGAGTTTTGCAAAAATTATAGAATCGCTAATATTTTTTTTAAGTAGTGTCCAACTCTACCTAGAAAAAGGGGTGAAGTTGGACATGGCTTCAAAACCAAGTAAAATCCACTTTTAATGAGAACTGGGTGTAGTTGGACAACTCTAATTTTTTTTAAAAAAAATTTGCACCCTTGCTGGGTCAATGAAAAACGTTTGTAAGTAAAAAATAACAGTTTATTCCCTAAATCACAAAACATCAACTTAAACTAGTTTCTAGAAAAAAATATAACTAAAAAAAACAAAAAATATTCAACAAAATACCAGTAAAAAAATGAATAAAATATTTTCTGGAACAAAAAAAAGGAACACAATACCTAAAAAATATATAAAATCATTAACCTATGGTGTCATAAGTTAAATTATCTCGAAACTGAAAACGGTTTCGTCTTAATTCTACAGGTTGGTGTAAAACATAAATAACATCTTCCTTTGACACCATCGATTGGTCTTCAACATCTGGATAGACGAAGAAATGCCCCATTTTTTCTCCAATTGTTTTCCTAAGGAACTTAACTGTTAAAAACATCTCATCAATGTGACCTACAAAATTTAGATTTCTTTTAGTTGACTCAAATTTCATCGGGACATATTGGTTTTTTTCAAAATCTCCGATGCTAGTAGGAACTAATTCAGTCTTATCATTGGTTGGAGCAAGGTTGCTTGTACTTGGCTCAGCCTCGTCATAGTATAGTTCGTGTAACTCATCTTCTATTATTTCTATTTCAGATTGGTCCGACATAGCTTAATTGTAGTTTTCTTTTTCGACTTCACTGTCATCTTCAATAATGGCCATTTTCTTACGTCTCGGCTTTCTCGTTTGAATCACAGGAGAAAGGGTCTCTTCATTGTCGCTTTCATGTTCGATGTCACTATTGTCTTCAGTAAATGTCACACTTCGGCCAGGTTGATTGGCCATTTTTTTACCTCTTGGCTTTCTTGTTTGAGTTGTAGGAGCAAGGTTCTCTTTAAAAAAGCTAACGAAACTGTCAGTTCAATGTTTCTCAACATTAACTTCTTGATAATCCGCCAGTTTTTTCAACACTCGCTGAGGATCATAAGGAACTATTCCACATGCTGCAAATTCTGATTTGACATTATTCGCAGATCGCATGTCAATTCTCTGAAAAGACTGGGAAAGCAAGTTTGGAAAATCGCTCTTCTGAAAGACTCCAGGGATTTTTCATTTTCCACTGTCTTAAGATAAATCTCCACGCTTCCTTCATTGGTCTAAAATAAGCCACATCGAGTGGCTGGCAGATGTGGAGTTTGGGGGGAGCAATATGAAACTGATGTCATGTTCAAGACATTTGTTGATAACTGTTACGGATATGTGACTGGACAAATTGTCACCGATGATCACTTTTTTGCCTTGAAGCTTTAATAAGTATGGAAGAGCAACTTTATAGAACCAGTCTTCGAAACAAAACTGATCGAACCAACCACTTTTACTCCGGTTATAAGCCGTGCCAGGAGGACCGTTCTCTATCCATGTCGGATAAATATGTTGGGCCTTGTACACTACGTAAGGTGGAAGAACAAAGCCGGAAGCTGCTGCAGCAATCATAACCGAAATGCTTGTTTTTGAGCTATCCATAACGCGATCACAGTGTTTTACTCCTCTTTTGGCGAGAGCTTTAAGTTTTCCTGGGTCGTCGGAAAAATTGGTTTCTTCGTAGTTGACAATATTTTCCGCAGGAACATTTTCTATAGATTTTTGCAATTCCGTAAAATATGCGGTCATAACAGCAGAGCTGACTTGGGCTCTAGCCCTTTTCATATTCTGGGATAACTGTACAGATAATTATCTGTGCCTGTTGAGGAAATTTTTTACCCATTCATCTCCAGGAACATTATCATGGAAAATTGTAATGGTTTTTTCCAGCCGATCCAGATATGATTTCACTAGAGTTTTCACGTCTTTTATGGTTAATGGAAAATTCCACTTAGCGGCACTCATTATCCCTTCTGCTAGATATGTCTCTTCATCGGAAGTTAGTACGGTTTGACCTCCATATTTCTTTTTCTTTTTTATTGATTTAACGTGATTAAATAAAGTCGATTTCGGAATTGAATACTTTTCCGCAGCTTCTCTTAAGTCAAGTTTATTTAATTCAACTTCTTCCTCCGCCTTCTTTGTTGTAGAAAGCAAATAGTTACAGTTGGGTTTCTTGCCCACTTTTCTATTATATACACGCAGCATCTTGGTGTCCAACTGTACCCTGGAACAAGAAACTTTTTTAATGTGACGCCACTGGACTCAATAACTTGTGGCAGATCAGTTTAAAATTTTATAGGTTAGTTACTTATACTGTAGTCTACATTGTGGCCAAAAATGGACATTCTAGGAACATCAGTATAATACATACAATAGTTATAAAAACCAAATTGCCAAAATAGCACTTTTTAAATCAATTGTTTACATAATTAAAAAATCAACTTACCGTTAAAAAACCGCGCCAAATGTAACACACTTTCTTACTACATTCACACTGATGAAATACTCACCGCCAAATTGGCCGAAGGTCGAATTTCAGTGGCGTCACGAATTTATTTGATCAGAAACTACGTCTTGTCCAACTTCACCCCGACTGTCCACCTTCACCTCAGTTGACGATATCAAGGAAATATGTGAGATGTCTCCACCAATCCAATCAGTATATGAAAGTAATAATATAAAATCAAATAGGATGCTACATTTTTATTTGAAATTATGTATAAGGCGTATAAAATACAAATATTCCTACTTATTGGTTACATTGTTTTCTCCAAGTTTCAGCGTCAACAGTTATCCTCTCTACAAATTCTTTGTAAACATTATAGCTATATGATGAGGAGTTGCCAACTTCAACTGGTTCAAGTGAATCAGTCTCAGAATTTTTCTTGAGCCATATTTTCAAATAATTATCACCACCTGAACTCTTATATAATTCCCAAATTATCAGGGAACAAAATTCCGGAGGGTTATAGTTGTATGACCCATATGTATTCAAAATTGAAGCAATTGTTCCGTCATGTGCAGAAAGCATTAAGAATTTTGGATTCGTTCCATTAAAAATACCATCAAAATAATTGTTGAGGTAATTGAAAAAAGGACCAACTTTTAGTCGCTGTAATATGGGAGTAAATGTTTCAGTGCTAAAAGAAAGTCCTGCTAAATACGAAAGCTCATTTTCATCCAAATCGTAGAACCAATCTGGTAAGTACGAAACATTGTGCATTTTATAAACATAAAAAACAGTCCATAGGCTCTGAAAACTTGTAATATCAGTTATATTCCAACCAGTCTTGCTTTCGACAAATTGTACGATTTTTTCATGTTTTTTCAAAATATTTTTGAATGTGTTCGAATTTAAAGTCTCTTGGAGCAATTTATTGAATTTTCTACAGTTTTTTGTCATTGCTACAACGTCATCTTTCTGTTCTGCAGTGTGTATAGGAATCGGATTCCAAGGTAAATTCACCGGCCAATTAGGATTAGGGTCTGAATGATTATCTGGATAATACAATCCAGCTAAATTTGAAGCAGCTGAAGTCAAGGTTCTATCAATATCCGTAGATTTGACAAATATTTCCGAAACGGAATATTGCTGTGACAAAAAGTTATTGTACCGTGATCGCAACCACCTTCCCAAATTAAACTGATTGATTTTTCCTTTCTGAAACAAAAATAATAAGTATATTAAGCTGAACAGATTTCCAAAGACTGTTTAGTATTATATATATATATATATATATATATATATATATATATATATACATATATATACATACATATATATATATATATATATATATATATATATATATATATATATATATATATATATATATACATATATATACATACATATATATATATATATATATATATATATATATATATATATATATATATATATATATGCATACATATATATATATATATATATATATATATATATTAGTGTTTTTAAATGAAACTCACGGTCTCTAGTTAATTCCACAATATAATACAAGTTATTGAAAATTCTAAAAAATTGACAATTGTTTCGATAAATCAATATCATATATATATATATATATATATATATATATATATATACAATACATTTATTATTTAACATGGATACATATTACATGAGACACAAGTAGGTAAATAATAGGAGAACTGTTAGGCCAGGTGCAAAAAATATAAAAAATATTAAATGACGTAACCTAACAAATATATATATATATATATATATATATATATAACACAGAAAAAATATAGAAAGAATATGACAGTTTTTTCGAATAAATGAATAATTGTAATCTAGAAATTTTCAATATATTTATAAGTCATTGTTGAGAAAAGTGACACCATCTTTTTCTGTATTGGAATAATAATTAATTATCTCAGAGCATGGCTGTTGATCGTTTTTAGAACAAAATAATTATTCAAAATATTCACATTGTTCAGGTTGTTTGGTAGTTCCGTATGTTTGGTCTTCAATATATCCAATTTCCTTAATGTTTGCCACTGCTGTCGACTATTCGAGTGTCGTAGTGCATATTCTAAGTAGGCCTTTTTTCCCTGTTAATAGATGCCGATGTGAAGTTACACAGCTATTTGTAGTATTCGAAGTGCGCTGGCAATCGACTTTTCCGGATAGGGTACGTTTCGCCGGTGTCGATTCGCCGACAGGTACGTTTCGCCCGGGAATTTTTAGCCGGTAACGTTTCGCCAGCAGTGCATTTTAGCTATTTATGTACCAAGTGCGTTATATAGTGTTGCATAGTGTGAGTATTTATGATAAGAGTATTTATTATATCAATTTTTCAAATAGCACCACGTTGTTGGGAGCCAATTTATTGCATATACCTCTCTACTCTAGAGTTTTAATATTGTTGAATTGTTTTTGTTTGTTAAATTTAATTGTTATTGTAGTTATGGGAATTATTGAATACTCCTACACATTTTATTTTTTTATAAGGCTAGCTCTATTTGATTTTATTGATTTTGATTTTTTTAATTTAATTGTTTTAAGGTATTTGTTCAGCATGTATGTATGTATGAAACTCTCTCAGGTCTTGGGTTCCTCTATTGTTGAATAAATTCGTCATTGAATAAAAAGAAACACTTTACTTGTAAAAATATTTAATTATTTATTAACGAGAATTTTTTTATATTGTAAAAATTATCATACGACGCCTCTGTGTAGTCAAAATTATCGATCCATTTATGTATGGTATGCTATGCGCATGCTTAAAGCATCACGTGTTGATGCATTAAACGAACGCTTCATATACGAATTACGCCTGTTCGATTTTATAACCCGCTTAACGTTATACCAACGAATATTTGATATTTAGAGCACATGTACAGAATTTATGTGAAACGACTTATGCATACAGATAGTTACAATATGGTACAAGAAAAAGTTATTAGTTTTATATACAAAGAATAGAAATATTACATAGATGAAATCAGATGCACCTTTCTTAAGTTTTTATTCGAAATGAGTAAGTATTTAATTTTGTTTATTTAGATTGGCCATTTACTATTGAAATTTATTTAATTGTATAGTTGTATTAAGTTTCTATTATGATTCCTTTTCAGATATATCTTTTTCGCAAAGTTTATTTTACTCATGAGATTTTTAAACACTGGATTGTAATTAGTGAGTTCTTAACTCTTGTTATATATAACAATGCGCACTGACCTTGTGTCCTGAAACTAGGATATGCCTGTTCTGGAATCTGGAACGCTGCTTCCGAAGTTTCTAGTCGGATAAATTTTGGAAGAATTGATTCTCTCTCAGGAAAATCAGCTGTATATACTTGGTAAGTACTATAGTATATTTTGATATTGGTTTCTTACTTTTTATATCATGATTTGGGGATAATTTCTAAAATTTTCCGGGACGCTGCTCCAATCAACCTCCTCGAACCGACGCCAAGCTACCAACTCTTTTTTTCTTCAATTTTTTTCAACAAACAATCAGTCTTTTGTTTTTTTCAGCTCACTATCTTTAAAAAGTTTGTTACACTTTGTTTGTTGATTGAAATTGTTCCGTCATATTATTTCTAACCAATCACTTTTTGTTTAACGCACTATTTTATGATTTCATTTTTATTTACTCTTGAATATCTTTACTTATCTATCAAAATAAGTTTCACTTAATTGTTAGTTTACTATAAAATTCATTTGATTGTAATGGGACGAATAGTTTACATTGATAAAATACAATAGTCTTTAATATACCAATGCTTAGTTTAATTTTCTTATACAATTCATTATTGTTACGATTATATTTAGCCATTCACATAAATTCTTTGAACAATTTGTCAATATTCTCTATACTGATTATTTACATTCATTTTATATACTTTTAAACTTATTAGTTCTATGAAATTACTCTAATGTCAGCGTTTGTCATTGAAACATATTGACATTACAGCGTCAAATATTCTAATCATATCTCTTTGTAAACATTGTGTTATAATATTGAACAATAGTGTTTGAATGTTTAATAATTCTTATTTCTTTTTCAGATTATGTGTTAAATGTTATATTCTTATAAAGTATTTGATACAAATGGATGATATTAATTCTACGGTTTTGGATTTATGATTTAAGGTAATGCTTCTTTTTGTTTAATTCTTTGCAAGTTGTAGAGTTTCCTTGAATTATTAATTATATGAAAGCTGTATTAGCAAATTGAGTGAAGATACTCACATTTATCTAATAAATATGAGCAATTTTAATATCTCATTCTTATCTCCCTAGTAAAATATAGTCTACTGTTTTATTATATAGCAATTTCTAATTATTCTGTCTCATAATAATGTTTCTACCTTACATATATGTTATAATAGATCCTTTGGCACGAGGGATGAATGTTGCCGGATGTGCGTTAGGATCTAGTAACGCTCGGGGTGCATACAAGATTTTATTTTTCACGAAAAAATTATCTTAAACGACGTTGTTCACTTCATAAATATCTTCTCATAGTATTTACTGCGTTTTGGTCTGCAACTGAGCACAATTGAGCTTCTATGCAATTGCAATGGAAACATTGAAGAGATTGCTAAGGGCTGTTTATTTAATAAAACGACGCTGCATTTTTGTAAGAATTGACAAGCTTGTTAGTGGAGGAAACTAGAAATGGTTGTGTTAATAATAATTATGGATATCCCACAGAATGTGACGTTCAAAGCTGAAAAACCATTAGGAAATTTACTGCCTGTGAAATCCAAACACTTATAGGAGAAGGAGTATGACCATCAACTGAAATAGAAAGATGAAAACAGAGTGAATACCGTAAATAAAACTGTCTTTCTGAGTAATTAAGTTATTGAACTACAGAAAAAAACATTTAGCGGGCTTTATGATTCATAACGCCCCGGGCGGTAACGATCAAGTGAAAAATAAATGAAATAACTCATTTCCACACAAGTATTTAATTTGAAAATATCTTAGAAAATATATTATGTATAAGAGTGTTATAAAAAATTGTATTTTAGATCATTTCAAAATTGTGAGCTAACCCTCGCAAAAAATCTAAAAGATTTCTATTACTAAAATCTTCTACAATTGTGAGAATCTGTCGGTCTGTCCTAAAATAAATGTATTTTTTTATTGGGTTCATTTCCAGCAACTAACTTTTCGTAAAAAATGTCCCTATTTTTTTTAAACTTCTTCAGTTCCGAAATGAATTTCCAAATTGTGGGGGGCTGCGAGCCAAGTTGTGCTTGAATTCTTCTGTGCGCAGCCTCTATATTGTTAGTTTTCTAAAAAACACATCTTTATTATTTTTAATAATTTTGGTTACATTATTTTACCTCTATTGCATTCAAAACCCGGTCATGCAAGTTCCAAGTTTCTGGTGGAACATTTGGAATACGTCTACCATTTTCCCTCCTATTGCGAACTCCCAAATAATTTGTTTCAAACCAGTTGGCAACAGGCAATAACGCTTCTTCCAGATGATCATAGAGTAAGTCGAATGAATCACTTAGATTTGGAACATGCACAAAAGCCAATGCAGTGATCATTCTAGCTTGTAACGCAAATCTCCATTATTTCGATATTCTCTAAAATATATATATATATATATATATATATATATATATATATATATATATATTATTATATATTTTTAAATAATGCCTCTACGTTGGGAGCCATTTTTATTATATATAATTTTACTTACGCCCTTATGTTGTAGTGCTATTTTATATTATAATTTTTAATTTACCTCAGTTGGGCTGCTGTTTTTTATTATGTATATTTTTTTTTATTTTAATTTAATATATATTTTATTATTATTTATGGGCGCCAGAATTGGTTACGCTTACCGCTATACCCAATTCAAAATTATTATCAATTTTACTTTACCTTTTAAATACTGTATCTCAGGGATAAGATTCGGCACTTGACGTTTGCTAGCAACAAGAAACTATAGGTAGATATCAGAGAAAAATAAGACGAACCTGAACAATTGAACATAATTTAATTAATGAGAAAAGATAAGAAATTTTTATAATCAAATAATAAACCAATATTGTACGTTTAAATTCATTATTGTATCATTATTACGCAACAACCATATAAATGCTTTCATTACTATAAATATTATTGAAACTCAACAAATAAATTTCGTGTATCATTATTCTTATTCTATGTTTGAATGTACATCCAAAAAAAAACTTTCAATCTCAACCATAGATCTTTAAGTGCGAAAACGTGTAGTGTGCTGTTCTGTTAAATGTTTTGTTCAGTTTACAAAATGGAAGGCAAAGTGATGTGTCTAAGAATCTTTATTATTATTATGCAAAAATCTAGTGAATTCTTATTTAATATGAATTTAGTGTTTGTGTCCGTTATCAGTGGAGATTGATCAATTAATACTAACGTTTAACCAATAAATTGCTACCACAGACAATTAACCTACGTACAAAAATATACAAGTGAAATGTTTTTATAGAAAAAGTTCAATATACACGTGGAAAATGTTCATCGTTAGTTATAGAGCATAGCATTGAATGTGCTGTTCTTGGAGGAAAAAATGATCAGCTGTGATCAAACAAAAACGAAGTCCAAGATGTAGGAATGATGATATATGTGGTTAATATCGTCAGCAGAGTATCTCTATTATAAGATACCTTGGATAACCACCAGAATAATTGTAATAAGGTAATTATAGTTATAGTTCTTACCAAATCTAGATGATTTCACTAAAGTTCACTTATTTTTAATTATACGGAATGTATTTTAATTTATTTACTTTAAAACGTCGTCTGAACACTTTTGATTAATATTTCTGATAATTTATTTAAGTTATTTCAAATTTTAATAGAAATTTGAGGAGATAAAATTTTACACGTCCACCCTCTAATTCATTTTCACGGCGTCTCCTCAAGCTCAAAATCAACAACCTTTTATTGTTTTTAATTTTGTTATTCCAGTTCATTTGTTGATAAACAAACATTGTTTTCCTGAATCAATATATCTATCCTTGCGTTAGTATAGACGAAATCACTTTGTTTTTATGCATTTCGAAAAACACACCGAACTACACCGTACGAATTACTAACATAACATTGCTTCTAGCGTTGATCTTTTGACCTTGACGTTTGCTAATAATTATAAAAGTTTATGCGATATACGGGGTTTCCGAAAGTGTCTATAAAATATAAAATTGTAATAATCGAATTTTGTTTGAAAATCTATGTGATGATATATACAGGGATCACCACAATTATGTATAATATTACGTTCGACGTAATTTACTTGTTGGTGTTATTTATTTTGCAATATACTTTAAAAGAAAATAGATACTAAATTAAATAGCAATCTCTTAAATTAATTTATCAATTGTATGTGATAGTTAAAAATTTCTTGACACGTTCAACTCATGTCTTTACGGATTATTTCTTTTTTTATTGGATGTTTACTAATGAACTACTATTTGTATGATGCTGATTTGATTTAATTTGTCTGATAGATATATTTCACTTTAACATTCCCTAAAATTCTATAGAATTATTCTTGATTTGACAAGAATGTTCTATAAAAGTTTACCTTGATTTTCTTCTCATAATTTCATTATCATATATATTACTTGTTTAATTAATTCCCAATTTAATCCTATGTCAATTTCATGAAGAAGTTATTAAATCGTCGCAATTAACTTATACTTAGTTTATCAATAAATTTCTTATTACACTATTCCTAACTCTTATTAAGATTGATTAGATTAAATTAATTCATACTTGATTACTTAAATATTTTCTAATTCTAGTGTTTCTTAAATTTTAGTTATGGCTGATTGGCGTTAAATTGATGCAGCTGGTTTATATGAAAAATTCCACGTTCTCGATGAGTGTCAGGATGTATCAACTTATAGCTATTTGTACCATGACTGGTTTCTACTAAATAAGGACCTTCATAAGGTAACTGTAACTTAGAACATATTCCTTTTTCATGATTAGGTACTCTTAATGCTTTTATTATTACCAAGTCACCCTTTTTAAATGTTTTCCTATTTCTAAGTCTAGCTAGTTTCCGTTTAATGTATTTGTCAGCTTGTCTTGATTGTCTTTCTCTGGCTACTTTAATCAGTTTGTTGTAGTCAATTTCACTGGACCATGGTCTGTCTGGTTCTATTCCTGTGAATAAAAAAATAGGCGCTATTTCCGTAACGTTATTTGGTATATTGTTTATAAAATCTATGGTCTCCTTTAATCGTTCTTCCCACATACGGTTTTCGTAGTATGTAAGTATCCTCAGATGCTTGATCACTTCCTTGATTCCTCGTTCTGCAGGATTACTACTAGGATGTCTTATACTTGTGAAAACTTGTTGTATTTCCAGGTCTTTCAACCATTTTTCTATTTTTTTGTTCCTGAAGTATGTTGCATTGTCCATTATGCATTTCTTTGGTTTCCCATATTTCTCGAAGTAGTTTCCTAGCGATTCTTTAATGGAATTTTTATTTGTTTTACTGCATGGATATGTGCTAATAAATTTAGAAAAAATGTCTACGATTACCATAATGTGTTTGTTACCATTATAACTTGGTATAAGGTTTGATATGAAGTCTATCGCTATTATATCTAATGGATTTTCCGCTATGATGGATTTCGGTACATTTTCATAATGAATGTTCTTTTCCTTGGATAGTTGACATAGTTCGCACTGTTTAATAATATCCTTTATGATAGTAATGTCATTTTTCGATATATAATTCTCCCGAAATATCATGTGAGTTTTCCTAATTCCTAAATGATTAAAATCTAAATGTATTCTTTTTACAATTAATTTTTTTAAATTTTCAGATATCACATATAATTCCTTGTCATGTACTAATTTATATATTACTCCATCCTTTTCAGAGCATCTTCTTTTGTATTTCTCATCTAATAATAGTTGTTCCTGTTTTATTTGTTCTAGCGAGAACATACCACTACTTTGTTTCATGATATTAATTCCCACTCTAGCTTCGTTTGCATCTTTTCTTTTCTCTCCATCCATTCTACTGATCGAGTCTGGTACTACTTTTTGAATCCCTGGAATATATTTAATCACGAAGTCATATTCCTGTAGGAGTAATGCCCATCGATGTATTCTGGCATTGTTCATCTTGTTGGTTAGTATCGTTAGCAGAGCCTGATTATCAGTTTCAATTATGAATTTTCCTCCCAATAAAAAGTATCTGAGTTTATTTACACAGAATATGATGCTAGCAAGTTCTAATTCACTTACTCCATAGTTTTTCTCTGCTCTTTTTGTTATCCTAGAGACAAATGATATGGGTACGTACATGTCATCATATTCTTGCATTAAAACTCCAGCTAGTCTCTTTTTAGATGCATCTGTCCTTAAAATGAAAGTTTTCTCATAGTTCGGATGATATAATTTTATGTTTCTGATGAACTGATTCTTGATTTCATTGAAAGCATCTTCTTGTTTACTGGTCCAATTCCATTTCACTCCCTTTCTCAGTAATTCCATTAAAGGTAATTCTAAATCGGTTAGATTTCCCAGCATCCGTTTGAAATAGTTTAGCATCCCAAGGAAGCCTCGAAGAGTTTTCAAATTTTTCGGTCTTATGTACTCTTTAATGGTTCTTACTCTCTCTGGATCCATCTCGATTCCTGTCTCTGTGATTTTGTAACCCAAATATATTACTTCTTTCTTTAAAAATTGGCATTTTTGTATGTTCAGTTTTAGTCCGTTTTCGTCAAGTTCCGCTATGATTGTTCTGAGGTGTTCTAAATGTTCTTCTATACTGTTTGAAAAAATAAGTATGTCGTCCACATAGTGTATTGTAAATTGGTCATATTTGTTTAGAATTTTATTCAGCGCTTTTAATAGTGCTGATGTAGCGCTTTGTATGCCAAATGGCGTTACTCGGAATTGATATACTTCCCCATTAATCTTGAATCCTACATACTTCCTGCTTTCCGGATGTAGTGGTATCAGCCAGAAGCTGTGCTTCAAATCTAGCTTAGAAAAAACTTTAACTTTACTTATCTTTCCTAATATCGATTCGATAGTTAAAGGCGATTCATACTCGGGCATTGTACATTTATTTAAATTTCGTGCATCAAGGCAAATCCTTAAATCTCCATCCTTCTTCTTTACTATAACAACTGGATTGATATACGAGGTGGTACTATGTTCTATAATTCTATCTTCTAATAATTTATTTACAGTTTTCTTTACATCTTCTTGATATTTGTAGGGTATCGGATAACTTCGCTGTTGGAATTGTTGATTTTCTTTCATTTCAATTTTTTGTACATAATTTCTTGCAATTCGAGATTCCTCATTAATTAAATTCCTATGTCCTCTCAGTATTCCTTTTACTTCATTTTTCCATTCTATTTTTCCATCTATATCCAAATTCCATTCCGGCATATTATTATTATTATTTATTTCTCCATTGCCATCCAACATCATATCTCCACTCATTTTTCCTTCCTGCCTATAATCATATCTTTTCTCCATATCATCTTCAAATTTCTTATTATAATTAATACATTTATCTACTTCTTCTACTAACTCTTCATTCTTCCTCGAATTATCATTTTTCTCTTCATAATTAAAATCAACTTTCTCTTTATTAAAGATTATGTACATTTCTTCGTAATTAATAATTGCTTTGTTTTCATATAAGATATCCGATCCTAATAATAGTTCGCATTCCATATTTTCCACTACTAACAGTTGTACCATAGTTTCTCGTTCCTTTAATCTTAATGCTACAGTTATCGTAGTATTTGAAATTGTTAGTTTTCTTTGATTTATGCCGATTAAATTTATTTTTGGCACCTTGACGAAATTTTCTTTTGATATTGTCAAATCATTTACAAATTCATTATTTATTAAAGATATTTCTGACCCGGTATCGATTAATATTTTTATGTTAGTGCCTTCTATCGTTCCGTATATATAAATTAATGTTTCATTGTTTTGTTCTAGCTGGTCCTGTACCTTTAGAAATTAGCGTGGGTGAACATAGCTGCACCAACTTAACTTACCATATTCACCCTCTAGTGGAAAAACTGTTGTTCCGTACCAGAAGATGACACGGGAACCACAACATTATCATTATTATGATTATTGTTATTTGTATTAGTTCGATTAAAGTTTGTGTTACGTCTTATATTATTCGTCCTTCTTATGTCTCCGTCAGAGTTTCTTCTTTCTCTTCTATTATAATTATCATGCTGTCTCCTATCTGGATAATTTGTGTACCTGTTATTGTTATTATTAGTCCTATCGTTATTTCTGTCATATCGTCTATCATTGTTATTATTGTTATTTGTGTTGTTGTAATAGTGATTATTATTTTGTCTATGATTGTTACTTCTATTAAAGTCTCGTCTATCGTTGACGTTTCTGTAATAGTCATCATAGTCACGTCTATTGTTGTTGTGCACCGTTCTCTGTACTCGGTTCAAATAGTCTAGTAAAGATTGGAAATTTGTAATATTTTGTATTGCTATACCTTGAGTAATATTGTCATTAAAATGTCTAGATAAGAATATTATAATTTCTTGCTCAGAAATTACTGGCTCTAAATATTGTGCCTGGGAAAATAAAGACAAAGCATAACTACTCATGTTGTTGTTTCTTCTACTATCAAATTTTCCAAAATATAACTTTTCCCTAACATAGCCTTGTTCTGTTTCCCCCCAGTATTGTTTCAAAAAGTTACTTTCAAAATCGTTGAAATTATTTATACTTACATCATTACATGTGAACCAAAGTAATGTTTGACCCTGCAAATGAGATCTAATTGTCTCTTTCAAATCTTCTATCTCTCTGATACCTTTTAATTTATTTTTAAGATATCTCAAGGAAATTTTTGGATGCATTTTTCTCGTATCCCCGTCAAATTTAAGATTACTTTCCCCATGGTTATAGATGTAATTTACCCCTTGAGTATTGATGTTTGGATTCGTCTTGTTTTTTATGGTTTCAAATTCCTTTTCTAATTCCATCATTTTCTTCTTAAAGTCTTCTTTAATTTCCCTCTCCAATTTTGTAAAATCTTGTACATTCCTATCTTCCTTGATTTGTTTTAACTTCTTGTCCATTTCCCATATTAGTTCTTTCTGAGTTTTTAAATTCATCTCCTCCGCAATCGATAAATTCAACTGGATGCCTTGCTCTACATCATCTATCCTGGCATTAGTTTTCATGATGTTTCTCTCCATTCTGCCTATCTGTTCCTTTCCTTCTTCTCGTAGTTTATTTCCCATGTCTTCTATCTCTTGTTTCCGGATGGTGCCTTCTCGCATTGAATGTCCATATAGTTCATTCATTTTCTCTTCTTGTTCCTTCTTGTGTTCTTCGAACTGTTTTTTCATTTCCACCATATGTTCTGAAAATGTTTCTTCTTGTTTGTCTAACCTTCTGTTAATTTCTTTCTGTGTACCTTTTATCTCTTCTTTTGTGTTTTTTATTATATCTTCTCTGGTGTTTCTAATATCAGCCATCATTATTTTCATCATATTTATTAACTCTTCATTTTCATTTGGTTTAGGTTTTGTATAGTGATGAACTTCTTCCACCATACTGTCTCCTTTCTCCAGTTCCGCTGCTTCTTCAGCTTGGATAGCCATCGTCAAACGTTCCCTTAGTACTTGTTTGTTTCCCTTTGTGTCCATATTCCTGGATTTCAGATATTCCCTCAGCTCATCCACTGTCGGTTCGTCGATATTCATTGATTTGTCAGCCATTATTATTTTATAAAATTTTCCCTAGATATCTCAAAAATAAAATTGTAACCTGTTCCTGTTGCTAATTTGTTGAACGAGCGTTACTTAAGTCGTCTAACAAACGCCATGCGTTGGGCTTGCCATTTTATTATATATTTTCAAATAATGCCTCTACGTTGAGAGCCATTTTTATTATATATAATTTTACTTACGCCCTTATGTTGTAGTGCTATTTTATATTATAATTTTTAATTTACCTCAGTTGGGCTGCTGTTTTTTATTATGTATATTTTTTTTTATTTTAATTTAATATATATTTTATTATTATTTATGGGCGCCAGAATTGGTTACGCTTACCGCTATACCCAATTCAAAATTATTATCAATTTTACTTTACCTTTTAAATACTGTATCTCAGGGATGAGATTCGGCACTTGACGTTTGCTAGCAACAAGAAACTATAGGTAGATATCAGAGAAAAATAAGACGAACCTGAACAATTGAACATAATTTAATTAATGAGAAAAGATAAGAAATTTTTATAATCAAATAATAAACCAATATTGTACGTTTAAATTCATTATTGTATCATTATTACGCAACAACCATATAAACGCTTTCATTACTATAAATATTATTGAAACTCAACAAATAAATTTCGTGTATCATTATTCTTATTTTATGTTTGAATGTACATCCAAAAAAAAACTTTCAATCTCAACCATAGATCTTTAAGTGCGAAAACGTGTAGTGTGCTGTTCTGTTAAATGTTTTGTTTAGTTTACAAAATGGAAGGCAAAGTGATGTGTCTAAGAATCTTTATTATTATTATGCAAAAATCTAGTGAATACTTATTTAATATGAATTTAGTGTTTGTGTCCGTTATCAGTGGAGATTGATCAATTAATACTAACGTTTAACCAATAAATTGCTACCACAGACAATTAACCTACGTACAAAAATATACAAGTGAAATGTTTTTATAGAAAAAGTTCAATATACACGTGGAAAATGTTCATCGTTAGTTATAGAGCATAGCATTGAATGTGCTGTTCTTGGAGGAAAAAATGATCAGCTGTGATCAAACAAAAACGAAGTCCAAGATGTAGGAATGATGATATATGTGGTTAATATCGTCAGCAGAGTATCTCTATTATAAGATACCTTGGATAACCACCAGAATAATTGTAATAAGGTAATTATAGTTATAGTTCTTACCAAATCTAGATGATTTCACTAAAGTTCACTTATTTTTAATTATACGGAATGTATTTTAATTTATTTACTTTAAAACGTCGTCTGAACACTTTTGATTAATATTTCTGATAATTTATTTAAGTTATTTCAAATTTTAATAGAAATTTGAGGAGATAAAATTTTACACGTCCACCCTCTAATTCATTTTCACGGCGTCTCCTCAAGCTCAAAATCAACAACCTTTTATTGTTTTTAATTTTGTTTTTCCAGTTCATTTGTTGATAAACAAACATTGTTTTCCTGAATCAATATATCTATCCTTGCGTTAGTATAGACGAAATCACTTTGTTTTTATGCATTTCGAAAAACACACCGAACTACACCGTACGAATTACTAACATAACATTGCTTCTAGCGTTGATCTTTTGACCTTGACGTTTGCTAATAATTATAAAAGTTTATGCGATATATGGATGATTAGTTGTCATGAAGAAATCAGCTGTTTCATCTGAAATTAAACAAGTTTAGTTATCTAATTTAATAAGTAGTTAGTTGAAACAGTAATAATATAAATCAATTCCATATTTAGTAATAAGAAATAGATAAATTTATAATAGAAAAATATCAAGACATAAAGATAATTTATATGTCATAATGTATATAAAAGAAATATTTGCTACTAGAGAACTTAAATAGTATAAATAATCAGAGCAAAAGATCTTATAAAAGAATTTATGTTCATAAAAATAAATGTTATTTTCAAATTATCATATGTATATGTCAAAACAAAATTAGACATTGCCATGTCGACATATAAAAGGAATTTCACTATCAGTAAAAGATTTGTTCTATTGAAATTAGTTGGACAGTAAAAGAAAACAGATACTTTTCGGGTGAAATTTACATTTATATATACTTTCAAAAAAACTCCTAAAGTGTAGCAATTGTGAAATAGTTCGACATCTCGAGAAACAATGTGATTGGTGGAAAGTAACATGACAAATTTCGATTAAATAAAATTCAACAAAAAACTTATTGATAATTAGTGTGCTTAGAAACAATATATTGGTTGTTGATTAAAAAATTGACGATCAAATAGAAGCGTTAGTAGTTGGTTCTTGGCGTCGAAATGGTGAGGATGTGATAAGAAACTTTTCCCGAAATTTCAAGTTAAATTACAAATTTTCATAATAAAAGCCACAAATTCGTAACAAAGATAAAACCTAGAATACTTTATGTATTTATAATCAGTTTTTCCCGTGAGAATATCCAAATTTCTCAATAAATCGAGCAGCTAGAACTTCGGAAGGCGTAGTCCTGTATCCAGACGGGATATATCTCCAGAATCCAGGCATCAGGTCAGTGCTTCTTTAGATATTATTGGCCAATAATAAGAATAATAACTCTTGAGTATAAATTCAGTGACTATTTTCATGTATATATAAGAATTCATGCGTCTTTATGATCGATCTATAAAAAAGAAAAAGACTTTATGTATTTTATTCACTAGACAAATTCTAAATATTAATTAAAAAGGCCTATTCTATGATATAATAATGCTTGTACTTACGTATTTTCAAATCATATAAGAAAGATGCATCTTATTTCATTCACATAATTTTCCATTTGTATATATAAATTTTGTAACCTATTTCTTCTGAACAATTTATTTAATGTATGTATATAATTTCCAATTTTATGCAAATCCATCAGCATTGTTTTAAAGGAAATAATGCTATACATCTAATATTCACGCAGGAGCAGAGCGTCGTTAAGAAACGTTCGTTCCGTTTCGATTATGTTCGTTATTAGTTGGGCATGCGCATAAGATAGTGTATATTCTTGATAATTCTATGTTGGTAAATTCCATAGGCGTAACCGTTTCGTTTAAAAAATATGTTTAAATAAAAAAATTCATTATAAAAATTAAATGATTGAAAATATCGTGTTTTGTGTTTCTTTTTATTGTGAATGAGCGAAATATCTCTAAACAAAGCCAGGACTCAAAGAGTTGAGGAAGTCTCATGCTCCCGAACCAATATAATATCAAATAATAAATAACAATATATCATATAATGATAAAAACTGAGCTAGCCACACAAATAAATTCAAACAAATTCAATAAATAAATAAATATCTATATAAATAAATATTCATATCTAAATAAAATTAAAATAATCAAGATATATTTATAATATATATATATATATATATATAAAACTGGAGAATATTGGGGTATGCAGCAAGATAAACGGAAAAAGTGTATTAACGGAAAATTTTCCGTTAAGAGTACACTTTTTCCGTTTCTCTTGCTGCATACCCCAATATTCTCCAGTTTTATTCCAGTCAGCAAAGACTATCTTCCTTTTATATATATATATATATATGTATATATATATATATATATATATATATATATATATATTGTTGTAGTATGAATGGAGGCGTACATTGTGACCCAGTGTAATGTAGAAATAAAGAAACTTAGATAGATTTTTTTATATATAATAGTAATAATGACCATATCTGTCAATTGTAGTTTAATTTTCAGAAATTTTTTTAGAATCCAAACGTTGAGATTATTTTAATAAAGATTATAAAACTAAATTTAGATAAAAACATATATAGTCATATTATAATAATAATAAAACAAATAATCAAATATAAATGACAATGAAATAAGTTAACTTAACGCAATATGTAACTTTAGACATAACCAAAATTTAATGGAGGAATATGAAGGACAAACTAATAACTCAAGAAATCAACGATATAGCTACAGTATCTAAATCATAAAAAAAAACAATTGTGAATTTTGTAATGGAAGATTCAATATTATTTATATAATACATATCAATTTTAAAGATCTATTTCCATATAGGGAAGTACAAAAACCAGAAATGTCATATTATGTTGACATGTCTACCAACAAATCTGTTTGAATACATGAGGGATGAATAAATAAAATTTGAAAATAATTAAGAAACTATGTATGATAATTGAATGAATTGAATGATAGTAGAATAAAAATGAAATAATTACATATATGATATATAATTGTTCATGTTGCCAAAATTATATAATTATAATTTAAGTTTCTACCAATCACAGGATTTTTGTAAATTAAAATAATTAACAAGACAATTTATAGAACTGATTGTGACGTATTATGAAATTATAAACAATATAAAGTATAAATAATATAAAACCACAGGACATTTATGTGAATAATAGAGTGATTTCGGACAAATAAGAACGACAATCAATCGTTATAAAAAATTGTATATCTAGTAGTTTATGAACATCCGCTTGAAGCAAGTTTGTTGATGAGAAAACAATTGAGTGTGGCGAGGAAGGTAGAAGCATAAGCAACTCCATGTCGGGGTTCTTCAAATTTTTTGCGAAAAATTATTAAAATTAAGTATTTAGACCATTCTACGAAGTAGTTTTACAACCAGAGATCCTACCAACAAATCAAAACAATTTCCCGATCCAAAACGAGTCTTCTCTAAGTAATATGAGAAATTTGGTGATCTACAGCAGAGAGAAAGGACGCTAAAAGTTGCGGACATTTTGAGACAATCGTTTTCTCAAATAACAGGTTAGTGAATTTATTTCTTTGGGGTCCAAAGACGAACAATAAATATAAATGATCATTCAAATAACTAATAAAATAAATATTAAAGGCCATAAATAAACAATACAAAGAACAATTTTGAAAAATAATTAATATCGTTCAATTTTATAGAGTATAACAATGATTACTCACCTGTTTTTCAATCTATCCATGTAGTTTATAAGAGATTTCTAAAAATACTTTTATAGTTTATAGTTGGTAATTTCATATATGTAATTAATCTGTTTCGTTGTTTATCACCATAGAATCTTTTCTTGTTTTATACAAGTTGAAATAACACACAACCACACAAATCAATCATATATATTTCAATTTTCTCAACGTTTAGCGTTATTTAATACTGTGAGATGTGTAACAAAAGACTGCTCTGCGCAAGCGTTGTATATTTTTGAAGGTTGACTAATAATTTCAGTATGCGATAGGAGCACACCATAGGCATCGCATAATTTTATTTCTATAATTAAATAAAAATGTGATACTAAATAAATAATTAATTATAAGTTTCAATCGGAACATTCTTATCCATTTTCTTTAGAACAATTTATTCATTAATTAAATATATAAAAGCATATGGTGATTTTTCAATTTATTTCAATCGCCCATGAATCCACTAAGATTAGGAGTATATATTTTCATGCCCAAATATCAAAATTGATGAGCAGCCGAAGGTAAAATAAATAAGGTAAGTTCGATAAACAAATAATAAGGTATAAATAGTGAACTAATTATAAATAAACAATAAATAAATAAATAAATATGATTATTAATTCAATTGTCGGCCCAACGTAGGGCTATAATGAAAGAATTTGATATAATTGGCCCCAACGTGGTGCAAATAATAAATAAATAAAAGAAAAACCATAGATAAATATAATAATACTATATATATATATATATATATATATATATATATATATATATATATATATACATATATATATACATATATATAAACTTTTCTATGCTGTCAATAACAACACAGAACGTAAAGAAAATCTATTTATAATTGAGCTTTTGAACCAAATTATAGAATGAAATGTATTAAACTAACTAAAGATAATGTAAACATACGAATTCGTTACGAGAAAGCTACTGTGTGAGTGAAACGCGT
Source organism: Galeruca laticollis (assembly GCA_963921935.1). Classification (NCBI taxonomy): domain Eukaryota; kingdom Metazoa; phylum Arthropoda; class Insecta; order Coleoptera; family Chrysomelidae; genus Galeruca; species Galeruca laticollis. The sequence goes on from OY998182.1 coordinate 5,628,185, forward strand.
CAAGTAGTTGAAATTCAAATATAATGAAGTTTCAAATAAATTGTTTCATTTCATCGTTATATTTATTTATTTATTTAAAGGAAAAACCCCCACTACAAAATACAACAGCATACAATATGGTTATGTTTACATTTAACTAACTAAGTAACAATAACACAACATGATAATATCATAGCAAGCATATATATATATATATATATATATATATATATATATATATGAACCTTCCGACCCATGGCGGGGGGGCTATATGCGCCTCCGTGTCGATGTTGGTTGATGTCCTGAAAACTCGGGATCTTCCAATTGAAGACACAAATGAGCGTTTGGTTTCCCTGCTGAAATCCGTTATTTTGTGTTTTCCCATGTTTCGATTAACATCTTTGCTCCCAAATTTCCCATCATTATTTGGTTATGCCGTGCTGATGAGGCAAAATGAGCCATAAACATGCATGTCCGCGGTTACCACTCTATTTCAGTAGCCCTTCACTTTGCGTGAATTACCCATGATTCTCTTTGTTGTTGTTGTTAACATATCACGCGATATTCCTACATCTTCTTTGTTATATATATATATATATATATATATATATATATATATATATATATACAATCACTTGAAAGGAACCTTAGTAAAGTACTCTTAAAGACTTTGAATGAGCCATTAAAAACATCCAATCTATCCTCTCTATTGAAAAATTCTAGAGATCTGTCTATGAATGAATGTCTACCATAATTAGTTCTGTGAACACTAATGGTAAATAATTTACAATGCCGCAGCGCTCTTTGTGGAACTTCAAGATATATTTATATTTCAAGCAGCAAGGATCGACATGATGCAATACCATTTAGTATTTAATAAATCAGAGAAATGTCAGACATAAGCTTTCTTTTATCCAGAGTAAACAGTTGTAGTTCATGTAAAATATGAGAATAGTCATGATCAATGAGATTCAAATTAAATCTATAATTACAATATCTCAAGAATTTGTTTTGTAATCTTTCGAGTAATAACTTATAAACAATATAGATACTGAGGCGTCCAAATAACTGTTCCATATTCCAGTTGAGATCTGACCAACCCAACATAAACAGACCTCACAGCTTCCAGAGATAGATCATTACAATTCCTCAAAGTAAATCTCAACATCCTTTGAGACCCAACCACCAATTGATTGATATGCTCACCAAAACTTAAGTGAGAGTCAAAAAGTATTCCCAAATCCTTAGCCAATTCTTTACTTATCAGCAATTGACCATCTATTGAATACGAGAATGGGATCATAGTTTCCTTTTTCATGAAAGACATCTTAGAGCATTTTTCAACATTCAAATCCAACAAGTTTACCCGACACCATTCAGACAGATTATCTAGCTTCCTTTGAAATAAACCAATATCGATGTCATTCCAAACCACTAAGAATAATTTGAGATCATCAGCGAACATTAAAAACTTACTCCTTTATATCATCTTTGAGATGATTAACAAACAGGCTAAACAACAACGGTGAACAGTGCCCCCCCCCTCCCCGAGGGACCCCAGCGCTTACACCAATCACTCTTGACAACAAATTCCCAATTTTTACCTTAAAACTTCTCCCACTAAGAAAACTAAACACCCAGTTCGCTAATTTGTCTGAAAAACCTAAATTTTTTCTCTTAACACTGCCAATTCAAACAGTTATACATCAAACTATCAAAAACATTTGGGATTGAAGACTGTATAGATACATTGCGATAATTTTTAATATTACTTCTTGAACCTGATTTAAATATCAGAGAAACAAAACTTTCCTTCCAACTATCAGGAAACATACCTGAAGATAAAGATAAATGAAATAGCTGACACAAAGGCAGCATTAAAGATATACTACCCTGTTCCAAGACCAAATTTGGAATACCATCAGGACCAATCATTCAACGAAGAGATGCTTTGTTACAATAAGTTGTTAATATAATTTATTAGATTGTAATACTAGTAATTGTTACATTTTTCATTCTAAAACAAATGTAACTACTCTAACCTTACCTGCTAAATTTTGTATCGGTTATGAAACAAATTTTAGAGGCCTATTCTCTAATCAGTAACAATGTCATTCATAGACGTTCGGAACTGCATTGAAAGAACCAATGGAATGCTCAAAGGTGTGCAATACGATCCTGCATTCGTGTCAAGAATTATATATGCTTGTGTTATGCTGCACAACATTATTATAAAAAGGATTATACCTTCTTCATCTTCTTCGGCATTTTCCAATATTATGAGTTCGCTGTTATTTCGATCCACAGTTCCCTTAAGTTCCAATCTCCTTCTTTCGGAATATACAAATTGATGAATATCTAATTTTATAGGAAGATGACAACAATTCTGTCGATGAAGATGATATTGGCCGATTGGACGATGCTCATTTATTAAATAGGTTTAATAATATAGTTTTCTATACCAGTCAATCGATAATGTGTTATTATCATTTCTTATTAATTTAGTATCCAAAAATGGTATACTTTGTAATTCGTCTTTTTTTTCCATTGTGAATTGTATATGTGAATCATAGTTGTTAAATATGGAAAGAACATCATCTAATGTATTTTCTGGTAAAGATAAAATAATATCATCAACATATTTTTTATGAATATTAAATTGAAGGGTAGAGTTGGTATAACTGTGTCTAACAAATTATCCATAACATAACATGCTATAATTGGTGAAATTGTAGCTCCCATTGGAGTACTAAAAGTTTGTTTATAAATTTGATTATTGAAAGTGAAATAGGCACTTTCAAATAGAAATGTTATGATTTCTTCAAAATATTTTTTAGATATTTTGCAATGTTGATTAATTTTATTCCAATTTTTATCTATTGCTTTCAAAGCAGAGTCTAAAGATATGTTACTAAATAAAGATACAACATTTAAACTGCAAGTTACATAATTGTTTGGTAGTTGAAATTTATTAAATTGTCTATATACTTCAAAAGAGTCTTTAATGTAGTATTTTGTATTAAAATCATAAGCTCTAGTTAAAATATCTGTAATATAAGAACCTAAAAAATTAGTAGGGGTTCCTAAAGATGCAACTATTGGTCTAACTGATAAAGTTGGTTTATGAATTTTCGGAAGACCATAAAATTTTGAAGGAATACCATTATAACAAGATAGTTTTTCTTTCGTAATTTTATCTATCTGTTTACAATTATATAGTTTTTTAATAATAGTGTTACATTTATTTTGTATAGAAATAGTAGGATCTTTTTCTATTCTGATATAGGAAGAACTGTTATTAATAATTTCTAAAGACAACTATATTGAACGTTCTTTAGAAATTACACCATTTTTGGATACTAAATTAATAAGAAATGATAATAACACATTATCGATTGACTGGTATAGAAAACCAATAATTTCTGGGAGATTAATGAACGTTTGGTCTTATCATAAATATTCTATGAAAACTAATTTAATTAAACAATTGAAAAATAGAATAACTAATATATCAGACCCTATGTTCCACGAAAAGAACTTTAAAATTCTTCATCAATTATTTTTAGATAATGGATATCCAAATAATTTAGTAAAATACATATTATATAATTTTTCTTCAAATTTAAACATTACTCTAGAAAATTCTGAAATCCAAAAATATTATATTTCTCTTCCATATATTAAGGAAATAACACCCAAATTGATTAGAACTTTTAAACCATTAGATAACATAAAAATCGCAAATAGAACATGTTTAACAATTAAATCAATTTACACAAAAGTCAAAGATAAAACTAATATTTTTAACCTATCAAATGTAGTATATTGTATTCCTTGTAAAAATTGTGAAGAAAAATATGTAGGTCACACTGGTCAAAAATTAAAGAATCGTATATCCCTACATAAAAGCGATTGTAGATTATATCCCGATAGATGTACTTTGGCAAAACATGTGATTGATAAAGATCATATTATGGACTTTGATTCTGTAAGTATTTTAGATATTCAATCAAATATTCAAAAAAGACTTTTCTTAGAAATGGCTGACATTTCTCAAGAAACTAATATCATTAATAAGAAATGTGATCATAAGAATTTAAGTGATATTTATTATTACTTATTGTCTATTGATAAAAACCATAAATGTCTTTCAATTTCAAATTCTTCTTCTGTGTAAAAAAACATTTTGTAGTTTAATAAAATGGCATTTCTATAATCAAAAAAGAAAGAAGATAACCACAAATACATTAACTGTATATAGATCTATGGTTAATTTAAACATAACCTTAATTTCTTTAATTATTTCTATGTTCCAATATAAAAAAAGGATAACTATTTAGAACGATTTCATTTACTTTCAATTTGACAATTATTTTTAAGAAATTCAAATATTTGTTTTGATGTTAAAAACAATTTACCATTTACATCTATTATAATATACATTCTCATATACTTTATCCTTGATAATGGAATAAATAAATTCTGAAAGCTTGGACATAAAAAGTATGAAGGGTACTCGTTTTAATTTGCCACATATATATACATGTTCGCTCTTCACTCCAACACCGTTCAACCGATCATCACATGAAAATTGGCATGTATATGTATTTTTTCACGGAGAAGGTTTTTACACTATTCTCAATGTAATTTCTCACCAGGTAGCGCTGCAGCATATCAAATTCTACACCGTTCAACCGATCGCCCTCAAAATGAGCATATATATGTATTTTTCTATGCAGAATTTGTATTTCCTATCCTTTTCCTTGTAACTTCCCACCAGGGGGCGTTGCAGCATATCAACTTCTTTATCGTTTACTTTTTCCAGGAGCACAAATGTTTGTGCCACGAGCCGTAAGGAGAGTGCTGCAGATCAAGGGAGTGCAAAAAGTGCCTTGCATGCGAATTGTGCACAATATTTTTTCTACGACCAAGTTTCTTTATGAAAGCAAAAAGTAACTTATATAGGTATTTTATTTAAACGTTGAACTGCAAGGATTTAAAAAGTGAAAAAACAGTTAAACCTAGGTATAGTTAATTGGGAAATTTTAACAATTTTTAATTGTTATGCCTGGTGTATCTTTTTAATTTAATAATAAGTTTTAATTACTTCTAATATTAATATCTGTCACCGAAATTCATTATAAATATAATATTAGATTGTCAAAAGGGGTTTTGACATTGAGATTTCCTTCCCACCAGGTCAGCATATCAACTTCTATATCGTTTACTTTTTCCACGAGCGCAGAAGTTTGTGGGTCGACCCGTAAGGCGAGAGCTGAAAATCAATGGAGCGAGAGAAGAGCTTTGCGTATGAGTTGTGCACAATACTTTTTCAACGATCACGTTTATTAATCAAAGAAAAAAGTAACTTATATAGGTGTTTTATTAAAATTTTGAACAGAAAGAATTTAAAAAATGAATATTAAAAAATTAATTAAACGTAGGAACAGTTAATAATGAAATTTGAATAATTTTGAATTGTTCAGCCTGGTCTATCTTTTTTGATAATAAGTTACAATTAATTGTAATATTAGTGTTTGTGAACGAAATTCGTTACAAAGATAAGTTTGGATTGTCAAAATAAAATTTGACATTTCCATTCCAAAAGGTAGCGCTGCAGCTTATCAACATCTATATCGTTAACTTTTCCCACTAGTGCTGAAGTTTGTGTCAAATCAAGCGAGCGGCAAATGTAATTTGCGTATGAGTTGTACACGATATTTATTCTACGACCACGTTTATCAATGAAGGCAAAAAGTAACTTTTATAGGAATTTTATTCAAACTTTGAACAGAAAGAAGTTAAAAAATGAATATTATATTTAAAAAGTCCTGAAAGACCAGGTTACGTAAACCTAAAACACATAAATCAGAATAGGTTGTTAGTTCTAGTCACTGGAACAAACTGTAAATACATTTTATTGCCTATTACAATAACCTTTATGCATTTAGGAGAAAATATATACTACAACAAACCTAACTAAAAAACTAACCTATATGCAAGTATACGAGAATCTGAAGTAAGCAATGATACACCACTCATAAATGAATGATTCTCAGTTATTGTTACTAGAACATCAACAACTTCTTCTACTGGTAAACTAAAAATAAAACACAATTAACAATTTTTTTGTTTCAATAATAAACTTTTAAAAAGCATCACTTTTTTAAATGGAACTAATTGTCAATTTCTTAGAATTTTTAACATATTTTCAATATATTGTGGAATTATCTAGAAACAGTTAAATTCATTTAAAAAAGTAATTTGAGTTTATTCCACAGAGTAAAGATCGAAACAGTAAATTTTATTAAAAAGCAGTTTCAAAAAATATACTCCCTAATAAATTACTTAAATATTTACCTTTCGACATCACTTAGAGTAGCCCTAGCAGCTTGCTCAGACACATGTTGTGCTGGTAAATATTTTTCATGACAATGAGTTATTTTTTGAAGGCCTAAAATAGACATATTCTTTTAACAAATTAATGTAAGTCAACTAACTCAGTCATCATTGCTAACTGAATAAAATGGATCATATGTGGCCATGACCTCTTAAAAAAATTAAAATAATAATTTAATTTTTAAATACAGTTCAGTTCCAAAATATTAGGCACTAAATTCTCAGAAATATTGCATTAAACCAAGAACAATTGTAGTTTAGTTTAGTTTGGTGCCCACTATATTGCAGCTGAACTATAGTTATCTAGACAGCCAGAGTATCACCAGTCGCTCAATAAAGTAATGACTTGTAATTAACAATCTGTTTAAAATTTGTCTTATATGGCCGCTTTATCAGCTGTAATGAATAGTACTTATTATATTGAGAGGAAATTTTGTTTATCAGGACAGTGACTTTTTTATTTTGGGCATTACTTTAAGGGCCCATTGTACCAAGAAAATGTGTAGGTAGAGATGTTGGAATATCTAATGAACAGTAACCCCACCATGCGCAGACGACGAATATAGGTCTCCGAGATACCTACACTCGTAACTGAAAATATCGTCATTTTATTTTCTTTCATCGTATTGAACCGATCGTATATTTGAGGTGTTAGTGAGCTTATTATTTTCTGAGTTTATTTTAAGGGTAACGCGTTTTAAATATTTAGTGTTTGATATAGACAGTATAGTTATTAGTTAAAAGGAGTTTACGATTGTTATAGACTTATAAATTTAGTTATATACGTATATATTATTATTATTATTATTTTGCTTGCATATTTACAATATGAAATATTATTTTATTTTTCCCCCAACCCAATCTATGATGCGAGAAAAGTATTGGTTTACCCACAGTTTTGAGTTATTTTCACGTTTTTCAGCGATTAATACACGCCTATCCTAACAGTCAATGAGATTTCTTCAATTTCTTAAAATCAACCAATTAAATATCATTTTAAATGATGGAAAAGCTACCTAGATTTCCCAATAACTAATAAATATGCGCCTTGCTGTTAATCAACTATGCCGTGAATGTTACTGTCAGATTATTTTTGAGTTTTCCTAATACAACGTCTTTTCAAAATGGCAATATTTGGCCAAGAATCTCTAGAAAATATTGAAAAAACTGTACAGAGTGTTACTCCGAGAGGTACAGTTAATAAATTATCTGCATTTATGTAGTTGTGTATTTATCTTCCTAACTTACATTCGAGATAATTTTTTTAATCGAGAAATACATTACAAATTGTATTCAAATTTTAATGTCAGGGCAAAAATTCTCGATTCAAGAGAAGTAAAAAAAAATCACTCGAGCAAGCTCGTGATTTTTTCATTCTCTTGATTCTCGATTTATTGCCATGACAATAAAACTTTCATACAATCAAACATGTATTTATCGATAAAAAAATGATCTCTTATGTATTTACCCCCCCCCCCCGAAAAAAGGGGTTTTAGGAAAAAAATCCTGTGTGTATGTCGTCGCCGGCCACTATTTCTTGTTAGCACGATACAGCGTCCGGAATGCAAAAAGTCACCAATTTTATTTATGATTGAATATTGTTCAATATATCTTACAGGTGAACCCTATTGATTTTCAGGTCATCAGCGCCAGTACAACAGTACAATGGGCCCTATAAAATTATATTTTTTTTTTACAAACAAATCTTCAATCATGAGCAATTCTAAACGAGTGGTTCACAGCCAGAGTCGTGAAATAATTTATAACGTATATAAATTCATGAAAGAAGAAAAGGAACAAAATAAACTTAAACTTCCCCTAAATCGGTTCCAAGAAAAAGTAGCGTTAGCCACTGGTGTTGGGCTGAGCACCGCAAGAAGAATAATTAAAGAAGCTGATTTTAGAAAAAGTGGTGAAAAGTTTAAGTCACCAAGAAAAAATATTATCAAACCGTGCACCCCAAGTAGATGAGTTTAGAGACGAAATTATTAGGAGAATATTTTATTCATAGCAGCTATTCACAGACGAAGACCAACGATAAAAGGTGTGTTTGAAGAAGTTAAAAAGGAAGAAGGGATTAATTTTACAGGGAAAATCGATTCATTTCGAAAATTAGTGCGAAAAATGGGATTCCGTTGGAAAAAAACTGAAGACAACCGAAAGGTCTTAGTCGAATATTTAAGAAAATTGAAAAAATATAAAAAAGAAGAGCGGGAGATTTTATACTGCGATGAAACGTATATTCATGGTTCACATACTGTACCAATGGCATGGAACGATGGAACAAATAATTGTCTAAAGTCACCTGTGTCCAAAGGATAACGACTCATAATTTTACACGCCGGGGGTGTATCAGGCTTTGTACCCGGAGCTCTAACCATATTTAAATCGGGTCTTAAAACAGGCGACTATCATGATGAAATGAATCATAATAATTTCAGCAAGTGACTTAAAGAAAAATTCTTGGGAAACGTCACAAAGAAATCTGTCCTTGTGATAGATAATGCCTCTTACCATAATGTTTTGGTCGAACCAATTCCTAATTTTTCATGGAAGAAAGCATCTATGCAAAACTGGTTAAGGGAAAAAGCATTTTTTTGGAAGAGAAGGTAACGAAGGCTGAACTGTATGCAAAAATTCAATTAAACAAGCCAATTCACAAACAATATGCCGTCGATAAAATTTTAGCAGAACGGGACGTTCCAGTTCTACGTTTACCACCATATCATCCTGAGCTTAATCCTATCGAAAAAATATGGGCACTGGTGAAAAATCACGTCGCTGCATGTAGTAGTACGACGTTTAAACTTGATGACGTGTTGAGAATGACCGAAGAACAATTTAACCAAGTTGGGAAGGAACAATGGGAAAAAATGTGTGCTCACGTTGAAAAAGTCGAAAAAGAATATATGCGGAAAGAATATATAATGGATGAAGTGGAAGATTTCGTAATTTCACTAAAATACGACAGTGAATCTGATTCCTTCTTATTTTCGGATGAAGACGACCCTGAGAATGAGGAGGAACTGGACGATTTGGGTTGCCAACTTTCATGTTTGGCTGTTTTTACAATGTTCTGGAATTATCCTGTGTATGTATTTCCTTTTTCTTTTTTTACATTAAAATTTTGTGCTAAATAAATTTGTCAAGAAAACTCTATGGCCTCTTAGTAAGATTTTTTGTCAAACCCCATATTAACAGATTTTCAAACTTTTGTTTTTTTTTCTTTCTCTAAATAACTATCTATTTTTTATTAATAATATAACGTGTAATATGACAACTTTGTTATGATTTTTTATTAATCAGGTATATAATTCTTTTTTTAATAAATTTCAAAGACAACAAAGCTTGTTTGTTTTTTACGTCCGTGATAATTATACTATAAATGCAGTTAAATAAATGGGTTGAAACGCGCTACCAATTTTATACTTTCAATTACAACACTGAAGTACCTAGACCCAAGCCAATGTTTTTGGGTTTCACTTACAGAATGTTAGCAGACTTTCCACTATCGCTTTGCGCAGGAATGGTCAAGGTCACTGTTCACGAGATAATCCAATACCTATACTTACATTACATCTGGTGGAATAAATTAAAAAACTGACATGGGAAGAGCATCTTTGTTCAGAAACTTACGGCCACTACTCTTATATATAAAATCAGATTGTTTAAAATGCTTCCAACAAATTTCAGGTCGTTTTGGTAGATCTGAGTCTCGGTTAGATCCAGTAAAGCAAACCAAATTCTTCTTGTTTCCAAATTGGTGGGAATACTAGAATAAAACAACGCCAAATAGAAATTTGCTTTTTATAATTGAAGAACTTTTAAGCATTTTAAATATTATTGAAATGAATAATAAAACTCGCCTCCACTGGATAGCCATTCAAATATTTACATATCTGTGGAATGAGAATTCGGGATAATTTCGGCCGTCTTTCCGACAGACTTGGCACTGACGAACCATGATAATGAAAAACACTAAATTAATTAACTTAAAACCAAATTTTGTCACTAAAAGTCTTGAAAAACACACATAACATCGAAAGAACTCAATTTTTAATTGATAGTCCTAATGGCGCTCGTAATAGACCAATAATCTTTGATCTTTGTAAAAAACTAACCAAGTTTGACAGTATTTACTATAATACTACAATCCAATAGAAATGTTAGTCGAGAACGCTCTGACCATATTTGCATCTCTCTTGATATCGTAACTGAACAAAGACAAAACTACTAAATGGTTTATACTAGACAAACAAAGCAGGTACTGAAGTTTTCGGCAATGTTGCCACTTTTAGTTACAACAAATACTTGTTTAAAATCTATATATGAATATGCCTTTATTATATAAAATTCAAGTATTATTAATTAATTTTAAAAGCAGCGACTCAAATGCATAAATTAAAATGACTTTTAATTGCATAACGTTGCATGACGTTTTAATTTCATAACTTTTTAACAAATTTTCAATAAAATTTCAAATTTCATTTTTCCTGCATCTAAAGAGGATTTGTAAATTTGGTAAAGCAGTGGAAGTGTCCCGCAAGTGAGCTTAGAATGTGACTCAATGTTTTGGGCAGGAAAAAGTCAAAACAAACATTATCTATTTTATTAGTTAATCTGAGGTTTGGAATCAAATTATAAATAATCCCTTCAGTTGAGCAAGACTTATTGTATATTTTAATACAATAATTGAAGAACAATTTTTTTAAGTTTCTTGTCTTATGGCTCTTACATGGTACCATTTATAAGAATCAAAATAAAAAAATCAATTATTAAAATAACAATTCCAGAAAATACACAATTTCCATTTTAATACGAAAATGTACTATAAATTCAAATTAACTCTTTTATAGGAAGATAATTGAAGTTGTTTCAGTGACTTATTTTTTTTATGTTATTTCACTAAACATAACGACAATGCAAGTTTTTTGAAACCTTACATAGGACAACTTTTTATTCTAAGTGATTGATACAAAGAACAAAGAACTAGAAAATGGCACCCCTGAAGGCTCGATAATAAGCGTAACACTATTTTTTAACGCAATGAACGATATTTTAAATAATCTTGAAAAGCCATTGAAGGGGAAATTATACGCAGATGATTTAATTTTATATATTAAGGGTAAAAACATAAACTACATGACGTCTGTCATGCAGCAACATATTCGACATCTTGAAAGCTGGTCTGAGTCTACAGGATTCCAATTCTCCACAGAGAAAACCCAATACATCATTTTTTCCAAAAATCCATTCTTCTTCAACCCTACACTCAAGTTATACAACTATAATTTGAATCTTTGTGATCATATAAAATATCTCGGTATGATTTGGGATTACAAGCTGACTTGGTCAACTCACATTAACGACCTGATTTGTAAAACTCACAAAAGTTCTAATCTGCTCAAAATACTATCTAATAGGAATTGGGGCACTGATTCAACGTCTTTAATACGTATATATCGTTCACTAATTAGATCACGTCTTGATTACGGATGCGTAGTCTACTTGTTAGCGAAAAAAACAGTACTGAATCTTTTAAATCCAGTCCAGAATACTGCGATCAGAATTTGCCTGGGTGCATTTCGTTCAAACCCCTCCGAGAGCCTTCTCAGTTAAGCATCCGAAACCCCCCTCAACCTCCGACGGATTTACCTTAGCCTCTCTTATGCTATCAGTATATCTGCAAATCCCAATCACCCAGTTTATGACAACACCTTCTCCAATCGTTATTCGGCTAACTATGAAAAGAGGAAAAGAACAGATCCACCACTTTATGAAAGAATTAACAGATCCCTCAACCTTCTAAATATATCTATTCCTCCAACGATTCCTCCACTCATTTCCTCCCCTCCTCCATGGATAATAAAACCACCACTATGTAATACATCGTTGACAAGTTTTGATAAGAACTAAACAAACCATACTCTAATTAGAGGAAAATATCATGAGAAAATATCTTATTTCCAACTATATACCCATATCTACACTGATGCCTCTAAAATGGATACTGGAGTTGGAGCCTCACTTGTAACACCAAATGCAATAATCAAATTTAGACTACCGCATATTACAACCATTCTAGTTGGAGAACTGTATGCGATATTTCAAGTTCTAGTCCATGCCAATAGAGAAAATTTAAAACACTTGCTCATAGTAACGGATTCATTGAACTCAATTGAAAGTTTACGCCAGACATATCTATCAAATCCAATACTGATACTAATTAAGCAAAAACTACCCCAGCTATACAATTCAGGAGCAGTTATACAGTTTTTAAAGGTGCCTTCACACACAGGAATAGAGGGAAATGAGCGAGCCGATGCAAAAACTGCAATTCAGGATCCTAATGCCACCGAAGTCACGAGAGCTACGATGTCAGACATCAAAATACATATTAAGGCATCATTTAACAACGCTTGGCAACATCGGTGGTATCAATCTCACGATAAACTTAGAGAAGTGAGAAGAGCAGTTAAACCGTGGAGGAGCTTTCCAGAAAACAGGAAGGAACAAGTTATCTTGACCCGTCTTCGAATAGGTCACACCCGATTTTTCCATGAACACTCAATGTCAAAATCTGAACAATCCCGATGTACAGTGTGTCAATGCCCTTTAACAGTCAAACATGTATTAATAGACTATCCAAAGTTTTCACAGCAAAGAGTGTCATTTAACATCCCACATACTATGTACCATTTGCTCGGAGAAAAATCCAATATGGAGCTTATCTACGAACTAATCGGTTTTTGCACAAAATTTGAACGTTTAATATTATAATCGCTTGTGTTCTTATACCTGTAATACCTGTAGTACTATTTGATATTTATTATTGTAACATTTGGTAGCGCTAATAACCTAAAGAGCGCTTTATTTTTCTTGAATAAAAAAAATAATATTTTACTTTGCAAAACGTCATGTAGATCCATTTCTCGCTTTTATGTGCAATAAGAACATACAATGTCAAATGGCGTCAAAAAATATGTGACCGCTGATATTGAGGTAGAGATTCATTTGTATTATTTAAACTAAAGAACTATATATCAAAAATATACCTGAATGCATGTCTAAAGGGACGGTTTCAACTACTTATGTATAAGAAATTCTAAAAACGTACCACTTTTTTTATAATCGTTACAATAATTTGAAAGTATCTTGAAAGATTCATCGCCAAGAGTTATAAGAAATGAGTTTTTATTGTTTTGTATCATCCAGTCTGCAATGCCAATAACTAATAATAAACTAAACATTGTTTTGTATCCTATAGTCTACAATATCAATATCTAAATAAAATAAGATTAAATTGTTCTGTATCCTATTATAGTCTACAATGAAAATAACTAATATAAAAACGGTGCTTAATTCAGTAGAAAAGTATAAAGTAATAAACTAAGGATACATTTAATTTTTTTCTTTCCGTTTGGAACACTAATATCGTCAAGGTCCAAAAAAATTATGACTTTACTGCCACCTACCAACTTTTGCTGCACAGTTCAAGTGATGATGATATGGAAAAAGAGTTACATGACGGGGGAAACAACTGCAATAACTCTGATTATGAGAGCTCTGAAGCACCTAGTCTTTCACCCGACGTTGCTCCAGTGTTTGACGAGTTGTCTAATACTGATACTGTCAGAAAATGAGTTTCCAGTTTCAAACCACAAACCAATATGCTGAAAGAATACCCGTTATGGAAACCCCTAAATCTGTTTTTACGCCAATAAAAGTAATATCGAAGTTTAGAAACGAACAGACACCGCAAACTTCTAACTCGGGAATTGAATGCCAAGAAAAAGTGTTGTGTTATAGAAGGGGCGTCAGCCCCTGCGAGACAGAATAAAATTACCAAAAGGAAAACTGGTTTGAATTATCAATGGTACGTCAATAAATTTGAGTTTCATGTAGGAATTACATATAATTATTTTTCCATTCCTGAATATTTTCTCATGTTTTGTACACCTGATTTATTTCATTTAATCGTTGACTAATTTAATCGCAGTTTAACAAACTGGCAAATCAGTTAATGTTTCAGAGCAGGATATTAAGAATTTTTTTCAAAAAAGGGGGCTTTAAAATGTTTGTAAGAGCAAGAACAACAATATTTGTGTATGATTCTATTGTATATGATGGAGATAAAACATTAGAAAACTATAAATTCGGTGCACAAGAAGAACAATTAGGAATAGGAGGAAAGTTGTTGTTGCCTTAAGTAAGTTGATGAAAAAGCCAGTTTTGAGTGTTGTTTACTTCTATAACTACTTTACTTCATTCGACTTAATTTATTTTCTTCGATCTGAATATGGTATACTCTCTATAGGGACAATAAGACTAAATCGGTTACAAAACTGTATTTTAGATACTGACAAAGACCTCAAGAAAAAGGGAAGAGGTTCATTTTGTTGCTGAACCAATAACACCGTTAAACTTAGATATGTTGAGTGGTACGATAATAAGGCAGTTAGCTTAGTAAGCTCTTACATGTCGTCTGAACCAACATCAACTATGAAAAGGTAAGATGAAGTATAGAAAATGAAATCGGACATTGTTTGTCCAAATGTTGTTAAGCATTATAACTCACATATGGGCGTGGTTGATACTATGGACATGTTGGTGAGTTTTTATAGGATCCCTTTAAAAACACGTCGATGGTATCTATCTATTTCCGCCCAGATGTTAGGTATTGCTCTAAATAATGCTTGGATGTTGTACATGCGTGATGGAACCTTACTTTATGAAGAAGGTAATCAATTAGCATTAAAAGACTTTAGGTACGAAATGGCACAAGTGCTAAAGATTAATGATAGAGATTCAAAGAAACGCGGATCGTTAGAAGATTTAAAAGAAACCAATAAAAATCAAACATTCTGTGGTTTTCAGATTTGCAAATGAAGCTCGATATAATAAAGTTGATCATTTCCCCACGTTTGGTAGTAAAGGAATGTGCAGATACTGCAAACCAGGTGAAACTCATTGAATATGCTCTAAATGTAACTTAAGACTTTGTGTAGTAAAAGACAGAAATTGTTTTTATCAATTCCACCACATTGTTTAACTTTTTAAGTTTGCTTTTGTTCTTTTTGTACTTTATTTTTGATAATTCACATATATTCTTTGTTTAAAATAGAAAAAAATGCTTTATTAACTTGGTAATGTATTTTATAGGATACATAATAAAAAATTGACATTTTTCTATCTAACTACGGTTAGAATGAATGAAAAGCCTACTTATATGACATCAATTGCTTAGGTGGTTCCTCTCTTTAACAATTGGTATTTCCCAGAGTTTCTGGCTGGATTTTTCCTGACAAACTATCAAGGAAATATGTGAGATGTCTCCACCAATCCAATCAGTATATGAAAGTAATAATATAAAATCAAATAGGATGCTACATTTTTATTTGAAATTATGTATAAGGAGTATAAAATACAAATATACCTACTTATTGGTTACATTCTTTTTCCCAAGTTTCAACATCAACAGTTATCCTTTCTACAAATTCTTTGTAAACATTATAGCTATATGATGAGGAGTTGCCAACTTCAACTGGTTCAAGTGAATCAGTCTCAGAATTTTTCTTAAGCCATATTTTCAAATAATTATCACTACTTGAACTCTTATATAATTCCCAAATTATCATGGAACAAAATTCCGGAGGGTTATAGTTGTACGACCAATATGTATTCAAAATTGAAGCAATTGTTCCGTCATGTGCAGAAAGCATTAGGAATTTTGGATTCGTTCCATTATAAATACCATCAAAATAATTGTTGAGGTAATTAAAAAAAGGACCAACTTTTAGTCGCTGTAATATGGGAGTGAATGTTTCAGTGCTATAAGATAGTCCTGCTAAATACGAAAGCTCATTTTCATCCAAATCGTAGAACCAATCTGGTAAGTACGAAACATTGTGCATTTTATAAACATAAAAAACACTCCATAGGCGCTTAAAATTTGTAATATCAGTTATATTCCAACCAGTCTTGCTTTCGACAAATTGTACGATTTTTTCATGTTTTTTCAAAATATTTTTGAATGTGTCCGAATTTAAAGTCTCTTGGAGCAATTCTTTGAATTTTCTACAGTTTTTTGACATTGCTACAACGTCATCTTTCTGTTCGGCAGTGTGTATAGGAATCGGATTCCAAGGTAAATTCACCGGCCAATTAGGATTAGAATCAGAATGATTATCTGGATAATACAATCCAGCTAAATTTGAAGCAGCTGATGTCAAAGTTCTATCAATATCCGTAGATTTGACAAATATTTCCGATGCGGAATATTGCTGTGACAAAAAGCTATTGTACCGTGATCGCAACCACCTTCCCAAATTAAACTGATCGATTTTTCCTTTCTGAAACAAAAATAATAAGTATATTAAGCTAAATTGCTTACCAAAAACATTTATATATATATATATATATATATATATATATATATATATATATAATATTGGAAATGTTTATATTCTTGGGTTCATAGGTTGTTTTAAATAATTAAAATACGATTGTATTTCACATTTTTCTATTGAAAATGGATAAAAATTTTAACGTTTCGCTTCTTCTTTGGAAGCATTTTGAAAATGCTTCCAAAGAAGAAGCGAAACGTTAAAATTTTTATCCATTTTCAATAGAAAAATGTGAAATACAATCGTATTTTAATTATTTAAAACAACCTATGAACCCAAGAATATAAACATTTCCAATATTATATACAAATGGTTGAAGAAACTAAATGAATTATATATATATATATATATATATATATATATATATATATATTAAATAAGAATACTACTTATTTTATTTAATGCCCCACTTGGGGAGCAAGTTAAATATGAATGGATTATTTTTTTTATTTAATAATATGTTTAACTTATTTATGTATGATATGTTGTTTGAATACTATAATTTATTTATTCCACGTTTGGGAGATAAGTTGTATATGGAATTATAAGTATGAGAATTATTATTTTAGTTGTGAGTTTACTTGAATATTTAATGTATTAATGTTTTGTTATAATTGAAATATTACACTCTTGGGCTAGCTAATTTTTATATATATTTTACCTTAAATTCCTCCTATTCATTATGCTATTTATTAGCATGTGCTTTCATTTAATTCCTAAAATTTTATTACCTCGGCTGCTCTTATTCATACACTACTCTATAACTCAGTAGGGTTCTGGGCATATCATAATAAAATCAACATTACTCATCAATGGAATTTATTTTATGTTATTTATGAAGATAACAAAATTTTGAAAACATTGAAATATTACTTATGTATAAAATATAGTTGGCGCTCTATTTTATTGTTGGAGTCATATACCTATTATGTATAAAAATAAATGATTATCCTTTCTTACTTATTAAAATTCTTATGCTATAAAATAAAATAATGGATTTTTCTATATACATCCAGATTTCCACATCAAAACAAACTTTCTGTATATTATAAAAAAAAACTATTCATTCTTTTTGAGATCGCTTTTGCAGACTCATTTGCATAAACTTGGGTAAACGTTTGTAAACATTATATTTCTTTGAAAAAAATATGAACACCTGCGTTTAACGTTGTTCGACTATTTGTAACTTTTTTTCTACTTGTTCTCATAAATAGGATTATTGAAAATATTTTAAACACTACTCTAGTTTTATTCGGTTCGTGAAATGGAAAGGCTATCTGAAATATTTATGTACTTAATTTCGATCTTTTTTTAAAAAAAATTATTTTAACGTATTATAACAATTGTGCATGTGATAAAAACTGAAATTAGTTGTGGTTTGTTGTTTTGTGGAAAGTTTTATATATATATATATATATATATATATATATATATATATATATATGTGATCGGATAAAATTCAACATGACAGAAATTTGTACATCTATCTACAAATTTGATAATGGTAAGTTTTTTATTACGTTTCCTGGTATATTATATTCATTTTAAAACTTTTACTACCAGGTGTTTATGATTTTAAATTTCACTTTTTATCATTTGGTACCAAATATTACTAATTAAAACACACCACAGACCTTGTTCTTTTCGCCAAAGCGACGCCTTCAGTTGGATCCATCCATGACGCTTTCCCGCTTCAGGTGGCTATCTTCCTTCTTATAACTATCGGATGATAATTATTATTTGGCTTGACTTTGTTTCAAACAGATTTGCCTTTGTACTTATTTTAATTATTAGTTACATTTTATATTTCTGATTTATACATATTTACACTTATTACTTAAAATTTTTAACAAATAACTGGATCACATTCAATTTACTTCCTGCTTCTTCAGTTACCAACGCCTAACTAACTATCGCGGGTCTTTTTTCCGCCCAAACCCTTTCTATTGTTTATAACCGGAAGCTGGCAATGTTCTAGAAAGATCTTTGATTATTGTTCACCTGTCACTTTGTTTATTAATGTTTTTATTGTTTTCTGGCTTAAACTTGTTATAAAATATTGTTTTTTATTCACTATCACTATATCGTCATTGATTTAATTCACTAACATCTTATTATTATTGTTTTTTTCATGTTATTGATTATTTGAAATCTTCCGATTGGTCAATGCAAATATATCATTTTTATATTTCCGACAATCTAAATATTTACATAATATACATGGATACAGTTCATTTCTTATCTTGTTTGATATTATTACATTCATACATATAAATTAGGTCGGTAATCATTCATATTCAAATACATTTTATGTTGGTATACTTGTCGTCAACTGTTGTATTTCGTATAGGTTTTGACATTTTCCGTAATTACAGTTTTCTACTTATATTATTATATTTCCTATATACTTGTATGATTAAATATTAACTAACATATCTTATATATGTTTTTAATAATTCTTAATGCCATTTATTGATCAATCATCGTAGCACTGTTGATTTTATTATTGCCATCCTATTTATTCTTTAAATATCAGCAGATGCTCTAGGTGTCTAAAATTCCGTGTGGCGTTACGTTATTTTATTGATCTTCGTTGCTTGTTAGGTTCTGTCTAAGGTTGTTTTTTTAAAATACTGAATTATTTTAAAACTGTTTTACGAATAATTGTTTATGAATCCTTTTTATATTTATTTATTTTTCTTTATGATTATGCCCATTGATTGTAATTGATTATGTCGTTATATGGATATTTTATTAATTTTGGTACTTTATTTAGAAATTATTTTTATTGATAGATATTATTACTTTATCCTTTATCGGGATTCTATGAATGTTATATGCTCATTCTATCTACAACAATATATATATATATATATATATATATATATATATAAGTATATTAATTATTTATTATAATTTTATTTATTATTATATATGTTATTAGATATGTTATATTTATAGATTAGATAATTTATTTGTTTTATTTATTAAAATTTTTTGTTTAGCTATCTCAGTTCTTTTTACTCAGGAGCATGATACTCATTCTACTCTTTGGGTTCCAGCATATATTAATTTATATTCTTATATTAAATAAAATAAAACACATTAATTGCTAATAATTTAATTTTTCAGAGAAATTTTATTTCAAAAATATATATTTGATACGCCTATGGCATAATAAAACCTCAGTCATTATCTATACATCCAAACATTCTATGCGCATGCTCATATAAGCGGAATTACACGAACGAAGACAAAACGTTCGTGTTATAATATAGACGCCTGCTAACTTGTATGGATATTATCTACATAAGAATTGTTTTCTTTATAATAATAATGGTGATGGTGAATATTATAAAAGGATTTATGTGTAGGAATCATATATACATATTATTAGATCATCAGAAGAATTGAATAGACACTACATATACGTTTGGAAAGATTATCTTTATACATTGAAATACAAATCTACCATACGATTATTAATCACGTAAGTAACCACCATTATCTCTTAACAAACTGAAGAATATTCATGAAAATTTTCTTACTAATCTCAATTTAAAATCTATTGAATTATTACATATATGTCTTTCTTTTTTAGTTTGATCGATCAAATATATGCAAAAGTACTTTATACATGGCAATGATCACTGTATTTATAATTAGTTTGTTATTATTGGCCAATAATATTAAAAACACACTGACCTGGAGTCTGTAGTCTGGATATTACCACCTCTTGTAACAGGAACAAGCCGACTGTTAACAGCGCTTCCCAATTTCTGGAGATATCTTGGAGATTATCGGGAATAACTGGCTATAAACAATCGTTAGTGTTTGGTGTATGTTTTCTATTAAAAATTTTTAACTTTCACTGGTTTTTAGGTAAAATTTACTTAAATTTTGTTCCAAACTAACATAGCCTTGTTCTCTACATCCGACGCCGCGCTTTTCTCTCAAGCTTCCTTTTCGATTGTCGATTTTTTTATCAACAAGTTACTTGTTTCAAAGCTCACTGTTCAATCAAAATTTTGTTTCGTTTTCACTTTAGCAAAATTGTCCTGTCACAACCAAATGCTTTTTTCCTGAGATATAAAGTTCTACTCACTTTATTGCACTTTTAAAGTTTCAGGAAAACATATGATTATCAATTTACCTTAAAAAAATCTGTTCTTCCTTCAATATATACAGAATTTGAAAAAAAATAAGTCTTTGACAAGTGATACAATTCATGGTTAATAAATTGAAATTACAATATGAATTTTCGTTTTTCTACATGTAATAAATTTGAAATAATATCTAAAATTCGTGACACAATTCCTTTTATATAATATATGTCTTGGTTTTTTTATTTGAAACTATACAAATTTTATAGTTCTGATATTGACATTTATATATCACCATCTTATTATCAATTTCCCTTTCCTGTTAACATATAAAAAATGATAAAAAAGTTTGACATATCATCAGAGTTATGTCATCTTGGATTTATATTTTTATTTGTCCAATTCTTTATAAGAAATATTGATTATTAATCTTCAACTTATAGTTGTGTTAACTATGATTACTAATGCTTGTTTATTTTCAAATGATAAACAGCTGATTCCCTAGTGCCAAAAAATATCCATTTTAGGCATATACAATTTTTTCTCCTATAATTGTTATAAGTTTTCATAGTTTTAGAAAATTATTAAGGTAATTTCTCTATATTTTATTGTTATTCTTTTCATTATACCAAACAAATGATTTTATAATATAATTTTATATGAATTTTAATTCTGACTGTGGTTTTTTTATGTGTCCTTTTATTAATCAAGTTTCAATTTATTAAAATACTAAATTAAAACATTCTCAATCAGATTATGTGCTTTTTTAATATTAGATATGTGGTTCAATATATATATATATATATATATATATATATATATATATTATTGTAGTTTATTTTATATGAATTTAATTTGCCCGGTATATTTAAGAAATTATCTAGGTTCAATAATGCCACACAAAGCACTTACCTTTACCTCTTCTTACTATTAAATTTTTTAATGAGCACTCAGCTTCTCAGAATCTTGGGTTCATAAGGTTAAATATTCATATGATTTTTCTTTTAGTAATAAGCGCCAAATCTCAATATTGAATTTTGATAAAAAAAATTTATGATCTAAATATTTATATTGTATAAATTTTCACAAACCGGCCCTGCAAATTCTGTTCCAAACCCCCTCTCGAGTTACAATACGCTCCATCAATCCTGCCAACTGATAACTGATAAATCAAACACTAAGAAATGCAGTCTACAGACAATATAATTTGTTCTTCCAAATGGGAAGACTTGTTAATTTAAATATTAAAAATACATTATTCTTTTTTACCATCAATTAAAAAAAATGAACTTATCTACAATGATCTTTCACACGATATACATTCGCACAAATGAATTTAGTCTAAATACTTGGAAGTGTGCAACTTATTATACGTTATAAACAAAAGAACACAACTTTATATTCATAAAAGAAAATGGAGGAAAGTCATAAAATACACGTTGTCAGTACAGTTTCAATATCTAATGTTCAATATACACACGGTAAGTTTTATTTAAAATGAAACAGTTTTTAAATACCTTTTATCATCCGCTGATTATCAATAGATTTGTCAATTTATTCTACTCTCTCTTCTTTGCAGGCTGCTTCGAAAATGTCCGGATTGATTCAAGAATCTATTCGAATCAATTTAATTTCGAAGGCTTTCCATGCATAGATTCTCTTCAAAGATCGTGGAAATTATTGTTCCCACGATACGGGATATATATAGACTTTTCAGGATGGTTAAAGCCAATATTCTCTGCATATAGTATTACCTCTCTTCAGGAATGCTTTTTGGAGGTTAGTATCACTGTTTTCAAACTTATTTTACTTTAATTTTAACAATTCTTATATTATTTCTAAACAACAATGTACTTCCTTTTGATTTTTCAATACTACTCGTCAACACTTTTTCTTATCTCCCTAAGCAACCACTTTTTTCTAACCAAGAAACCTCATTTTTCATGTTTATTGAAATCATAAAAATATTTGTAACCAATCAAAATAACTCATAGTAGTTCAGTCAATAGATTTCATTTTATTATTTAAGATATTAACTTTTTAATTATAAAACATACTTTTTAACAATTCTAAACAAACAATTCATCTATTTATTTTTTGCATTTTATTAATTCTTAAAAATTTTTTAGCTGTCATGGATTTTGCTCTACCCAGCTGACACATACTTCCAGAAGTAATAGATTTTATAACCCTAATGTTTTATTTTGGAATTTCACCTTTGGATATAATACAAGAAATATTTCTAGGGCTTCTAAATAGTTTAATGGTATCTAATGGGAATTTAAGATAATGCATAAACATTTAACGATTTCAATTGAAGAGTGGACTCATTCACTTCATAACAGGTGATGTTTTTTTTTAAATTTTTCTCTTGAATAGTTTGAATCCTTATTATATTTGTGTCATGTATGTGTGTACAAGGTACATTATAAAGTTTAAAGAGATTTCATTAGTTTAATTTAGTTTAAATTTGACTCTCGAATAGTTTTTCCTTCAATAATTTTATACTCGTTAATATCTCAAATTGTAATTAACTCATGTTAGATATATGTACAGTGTGTAGCATTATTTTTCCACATTAATATATATATATATATATATATATATATATATATATATATATATATATATATATATATATTGAACGTATCGTAAGAAGCAGTAAAAAAGAATGGAACACAAATGTATGAAATTTGCAACCTTGTTGAGTAACAGATGGAAATTAATTATTTCACACAGCTGGAATTATCTTGTCTAATGGTGATAATATAAGAAGAATATATATTTTCTATTGAATTGAACATTTATTATATTAGTTATGCTCCAAAAATAAAGAGATACATAAGTAATAGTAAAATTATTTACATTAGGATTTCAGATTATAAACAGCATTATTTTCATAAAATTTTAATCATATCTCAATAACTCATAAACTCATTTTCTTGTCTACAGCAAATGGTAATTTGTATCCAGTATTTCGAACATCTAGCAATGAATCTGAAAAGAAAATAAATTATTATCAGACAATAATAAATAGAATTTTGGATAACAATATATACCAACAAAAGTGTAATGTTTATATTAAAAAAGAGATAACTGGAGTGACAACTAAAAACTTCATGTCAGTTAGCAAAGTACACTGAGAGCAGAAATAGATTCTACCATAGAATTATTTATGTTTGTGAACTATTGATAATAGAAAAATATGATGACTGAAATAAATAAAGAGCCAAGTTTAATAATAATTAAAAAGGCCTAATTCAATGTAAATAAAAGCTTATACTTACGCCATTTTCTCATCTCATAAGATAAATGCATCATCAATTGTTCATATAATATTTCCATGTGTATATAAATCCTATAATTCTATTACTTCCACAGCAATTTGTATTTTATATGTGTATATTTTCAACATAAATTCTTCTATGTGATAAATCATTTAATTATATTCAACGACAACAAACGATGCTTATAAAATGAGCACATCTATGCTCCGTATCGTATTGTAAAAGTTATGTTCGTTTCACGCTATAAACCACATGACTAGATTTTAGGCATGCGCACATGAGAATGAATAAAATCAATAATTTCGTATAGGAAATTCATAGGCGTTGCAACTTATAATCATTAAATTAAAAAAACTTTCTTTAAAAATTAAATTTGTTAAAAAGTAAAGTGTTTCTTTTTATTTATATATAAGTGAAATATATCTACGAAAGCCAGGACTCAAAGAGTAGACAGAGTTTCATGCTCCCGAATAATATAATGATATAAAATAATAACATAATAAGAAAATATAATTACTGAGCTAGCCACATCACATAAACAAATTCAATAAACAATTAAATATCTACCTAATTAAAATATAATAATAAATATAAATCTTGTTCAATATATATATATATATATATATATATATATATATATATATATATATATATATATATATATATATATATATATATATATATAGATATATATTATAATTATTCAATTTTTACTTTTACTGGTGAGAATTTTACATATTATTATTTCTTTTTATTGTATTATATAATTTACCTTTTTTACTTTACCTTCGGCTAGCTCCTGATGATAATCTGTGAAATTTAAATTTATTTATAATTCATATGATAGTCGGCAGCATGAGACTCCTCCCTGTGAGTTCTGGACGCATATGTATAACTTTGATACACATTTAAATATTGAATTTTGAAATTTTTCTAATATGTTTTATTCTTGAATAAAATATATACCTTTGTTTTTATCGACTCCAAATATTATTATAGAATGAATGAATTAAGCACCATTTTCTAAATGTAATATGAATATTAAATAGAATGATAAAAACATACCAACACTTCAATGATATGATTTAATAAATTGTTGAGATTATATTCAAATTCTTTTTACATAAATTTTCCTTACACCGCTCTTGCATTCTTGACTGGTCATGCGCACTGAATGCTTAGATTGACTGCGTCGGCGCATAGGAGAAACACTTTCTCGTATATCGTTTCACAACGACACAAAACGTATGGCTCACAGTCGACGTTGTTTATATGAATGTTTTTATAAATTTAACGTTCTTACATTCATTGCAATCATTGAAATGTTATTGAAAATTATACTATACAGTTACATACATATATCAAAATATGAGTAAAGTGAATGATGAATAGTTATAGAAATAGTTAAGCATGCATTCGAAGAAATAGAAATGAAATGGTACTTTACGTGCAATGTAAACAATGATGATGTGAAATAAAATTTTTTACAAGTAAGTACAAATTATAACTATTATTAAAGTTGCATGATAATTAAAATTACATGGATATCCCTTCAAGAATATGAAGTCGATATTGCCCGATTAATTCGATTTTCGTATCCATCAGCACCAGAGAACATGATGGAATATCTGTGCATCCGGGCCTTTATTGATGGCTTACGTGACCCCGATATGCAGAGGACGCTTCGTTTAGCCCATCCCAAAATCCTAGGTGACGCATTGACAGCTACTCTTGAATATGAAGCAGCAACGAAGGGTTCGGGTTATAACAAAGCTAGGACCATCGGAGAAGCAGGTAAAGAGTACAGATTTGACCAGATAGTCAGTTTGATGAAAAATATGATGGACAAGAAGCCGAGAAAGATCAGATGCTGGAATTGTGGCGAGCTAGGGCAAGTCTGCAGTTCGTGTAAACGCCCCAGGACTCCTACAAACCAAGAACCCCAGTGACAGGAAAACTAGAACGGGTCGGCTACGAGGAGGTAGCAGCGACCCATGATCGTTCCAAATACCCTCTCATACCGATAGCTTATCTCGGGTGTCGTAACAACAGTGTATATGTAGATGGCGAAGTGAATGGTAAGAAATATACTCTGCTGGTAGACACTGGAGCAACTTAAACCATTATACGGTCAGAGATAATAAACTCCAAGAAGAAGCTGTTACCAACGAGACTGTGACTGCTGACCGGCACAGGTGAGAGTGCCAAGTTGACGGGGAGACACAAATCAAATTCGGAATTGGCGCAGAAAAGTTCACGCATACAGTAACCGTAACTGACATTTAAGAAGACGTGATTCTGGGAATGGACGTAATGAATCTACATGGTTTCTAGTTGGACTATAGAAACGGAACAATTTAAGTAAGTTCCGAGGAGGTATTCCTTTATCCACGGTGTTGGCAGCTGTACAGGAAGATACCGTTCTACCTGCATGAAGCGAAACCATAATAGTAGCATGGCTACAGGGAATCATGGAGGAAGATACACCGGTTATGATGAACCCAATAAACCACGACGAAGAGGTTGGCAAAGGAGTACTAATTGGAAAAGGATTGGTTACGTCGGCGAAGGAGTACGTGTCATAAACGTGATCGATTACCCAATTAACATCAAGAAAGAAACCAGGATTGGATTCTGCATACCAGTGACGTCTATAGTTCTCCACACAACGGCAACTGACAATTCCAATTCCAGATTCGAACAAATGTTATGAGTACCTGGTCAATCCTTAAATCAAGTTGAGAAAAGGAAAATGAGAGGATTTCTCTGGCCATATCGAGACCAATTCTACCAAAAGGAGAGAAGACTTGAAGAACCTCAGCCGTCGACCACAAAATCAATACTGGTAATGCCAAACCAATTAGACAATCAGCTCGAGGACTACCACGGGCGAAGAGAAAGGAAGCTGAAAGAATAATTCGAGAGATGGCAGATGAAATAGTAATAGAACCATCTACTAGTCCATGGGTATCTCTCCAGTAGTGCTCGTCAAGAGAAAGGACGGAACTATGAGATTCTGCGTGGACTATCGCCTGCTAAACAACGTGACAAAGAAGGACAGGTATCGTCTGCCTCGAATCGACGATATGCTAGATACTTTAGCCGGCAGCAAACTGTTTTCCACCTTGGGCCTGAAGTCTGGTTATTGGCAAGTAGATATGGACTCAGAAAACAAAGAGAAGACTGCTTTTACCTCCGGATCTGGATTATGGCAATTCAACGTCATGCCATTCGGGCTCTGTAATGCGCCCGCGACATTTGAAAGACTCATGGAAAATGTCTTGAGAGGGTTGTCTTGGAAGACATGCCTAGTCTATTTGGATGACATCGTAGTACTGGGGAAGACATCTGACAAACACCTGAAGAATTTGGAAGATGTATTCAAACGACACCAAGCTGCCCAGCTCAAGTTAAACCCCATGAAATGTTAGCAATTCCAAAAATGAGTTAACTATCTAGGTCATATAGTGAGCAATGAAGGAATGGCGGTGCATCCAGAAAAAATAGCTTCCATTCAGCAATGGCTGCAACCAACCGAAAAACATAAAATTAAGAGTTTCCTTGGACTTTGCACATACTGTAAAAGATTTATAAAGAAGTCTGAAGGTATTGCCAAGCCCCTAAGTCGACTCACAGAATGCGACTTAGTTGTTCTTTTCAACTCTCTATGAAATATTTTAATATCCCTTCAATTAACGTTGAAGAGTCAAGTTGACCTTTCCTGGTCTTTGGGAAAGAAATAAAAATTGAAAAATAGTGATAATTTAGTTGGAACATTAAAATACACTGCCTAGTATCTAGATGTTAAATATTTCTTATGTTTCTAATGCTGTATTAAATAATCCCACTATTAGTAAGTAACCGATATTATATATATATATATATATATATATATATATATATATATATACATATATATATTATTTTTGCGCGCTTTCCCATGATAACACTTGTTGTTTGCTCTTTATTTTTGTTAAATTCACGCATGATCCATTTTTGATCTTATATATATATATATATATATATATATATATATATATATATATATAATTTAGGATTGGATTTTATATAGTTGTAATTAAATTTTCTCCACGTTTGGGAGATAAATTTATATTGGATTGATTTATTTTATTTGTGAATTTAACTTGAATATGAAATGTATTATGTTGTGTTACTATTGAAATATTATACTTTTGGGCTAGCTTATTTATATATATTTTATCCTTAATTTCTCCTATTCATTATGCTATTTTATATCATGTGGTTTCATTTAATTCCAAAATTTTACCTCGGCTGCTCTTATTTATACACCACTCTATATCTCAGTAGGGTCCCTGGGCAAGGTCATAAGAAAGTCAACATCACTAATCAATGTAATTTATTTTATATGAATATTATTTATACATAAAATACAGTTGACGCTTTAATTTTGTTATTGGTGTCATATACCTATTATATATAAAAATAAATGATTATCCTTTTATTAAATATGGAATATTCTTATACTATAAAACGTAAAATATGGATTTTATCTATATACATCTAAATTTCCACATCACACAACCTTTATGTATATTTTAAAAACTATTCATTCTTTTGAGACGGCTTTTGCAGACTCATTTGCATAATCGTTTGTAAACATTATTTTTCTCTGAAAAATGAATATCTGTGTTTAAAGTTGTTCAACTATTGTAACTTTTTCTGCTTGTTATTCTAAATAGTATTATTAAAAATATTTAGACACTGCTTTAGTATTAATCGGTTCGTGAAATGGAGAGGATATATTGAAATTTTTAATCTACTTAATTTCGATCTTTTAAAAATATTTTAACGTATTATAATAATAGTGTACGTGATAAAAAACTGAAATTAGTTGTGGCTTATTGTTTTGTGGAAAGTTTTATATATATGTAATTGGAGAAAAATACAACATGAAAGAAATTAATACATGTATCTACAAATTTGATAATGGTAAGTTTTTACGTTTCCTGGTTTATTATTATCATTTTAAAATTTTTATTACCAGGTGTTTTTTATTTAAATTTCACTTTTCATAATTTGGTACCAAATATTATTAATTAAACACACCACAGACCTTTTTATTTTCACCAAGCCGACGCTTTCAATTAGGTCCATCCATGACGCTTTCCCGCTCCAGGTGGCAATCCCCCTTCTTAGAATTATCTGGTGATAATTCTCCTATGTGGATTGACTTTGTTTCACACAAATTTTGTCTTTGCACTTATTTAATTACTTCCTATACTTCTTATTTCATACATTTAACACTTATTATTTTAAATTTTATAAGAAAAACTTCATTACAGACAATACACTTCTTTCTTCCTTGGTTACCAACGCTTGACTAACTATCGCGGGTTTTTTATCCGCCAAAACCCTTTTTTTTGTTTATAACCGGAAGCTGGCAATGTTCTACAAACATCTATGATTATTGTTCACCTGTCACTTTGTTTATTAATGTTTTATTGTTTTTCTGGCTTAAACTTGCTACAAAATGTTGTTTTTTATTCACTATAACCTTATCGTCATTGATTTAATTCACTAACATCTTATTTACCATTGTTTTTCTTGTTATTGATTATTTGAAATCTTCCGATCGGTCAATGCAAATATACAAATTTTATACTTCCTTCAACCTAAATATTTACATAATACATATGGATACAGTTCATTTCTTATTTTGTTTTATATTATTACATCTATATACATAAATTAGGTCGGTAATCATTTATTTTTATTCTTATATTTCATATCAAATTACATTTTATGTTGGTATGCTTGTCGTCAACTGTTATATTTCGTTTTGGTTTTTTGACATTACCTATAATTACAGTTTTCTACATATATTATTATATTTCCTATTAACTTTTATGATTAAATATTGACTAACATATTTTATATATATTTTTACTAATTCTAAATTTCATTTATTAATCAATCATTGTAGCACTGTTGATTTTATTATTACTATCCTATTTATTCTTTAAATATAAGCAGATGCTTTAGGTGTCTAATATTCCGAGTGGCGTCACGTTATTTTATTGATCTTCGTTTTCTTGTTCTGTCTAAGGTTGTTTTTTATTAAAAATACAGAATTAATTTAAAAATGTTTATCAATAATTGTTTATGAATTCTTTTGATTTTCTTATTTATTTTCTCTATGATTATGCCCATTGATTCTAATTGATTATACTGTTATATAGATATTTTAATAATTTTGGGACTTTATTTACAAATTACTTTTATTGATAGATATTATTACTTTATACTTTATTGGGATTCTATGAAGTTATATGCTCGTTCTATCTACAACATCTACAACAATATATATATATATATATATATATATATATATATATATATATATATATATATATTAATTGTGAATTAATTCGCATAATATTATTTCAGTTGACTTGAAAAAGAAACGAACTGTTTCAAAACTTTGACTTTAATAAAATAGTCCACACAATCTTCGCATAGTTTGATTACTGGCCCCCGACTGCATTCCCAATATTCAGGAGTTTTCTTCCTAACTTAGTCGAGACTAACTTCTTGTTGTAAAATTTAATAATATTATTAATCTATATCTTCTCTTACAATATTTGTTTTTGAAAATAAGTTTAAGTTATTTTAAATTTTAACATATATATTGAAATATTGACAAATTTTTCCTTTTTTACAATTGATGTATTTATTCTATCGCCAAACAACAATATTAATATTATATATTTTTTTATACCCTTTTTTAAAACTATGGATTCAAATTCTGTTGTCTATTTAAGAAACACCCTGTATATAATTATTTCTTTGTGTAACCAAAATTATTATATATTTTTTTTCTTTAAATTTATTCACAATTTATAACAAAATTTTTTACCTTCTAACTAATACAGGAACTGCTTCTTTTATATTCCCAAACAAAGATCTATGTTTTTGGATTATTCTTTTCTACGTTAAGATTACCTTATAAGAAAATATGTCATATAAAAAAAATTTCTGCGACGTACACTGCATCAGAATTTTGATAAAAAAATTAACCAAACCTTTTTGAAATTATTCTCTTCTTTCTTTCAAATCTTCTAAACGTGTTTTATATGTATATAAACTTCTACAACGTACACTACTTTTTTTAATAAAAATTAACCAGACCTTTTTAAATTATTCTCTTATATAATTACTGTTTGAAGATAATTTCATATATTTATTCACCAACATTCCATCATTCCAAAATATCCATTTGAATTATCAATTATAATGTTTAAATTTCAAATTACCATTCAAATTATTAGCCATTTAAATCCAATGTAATTAATTTGTCGATATTTCAATATTCTTCACTATCTTTAATCTATACTTTTCGTTCAGAAATTTTCTCTCTCCTTGTCAAAAGTATGTCAAGTACCTAGCTTCTTGTTACCTACCTGAACAATAGGTAACAAATAAATATATATCACTAGTTCAATGACCAGCTAGTTGCAGTGGAGAAAGGGGTGGGTAAATCAATATCATTCAGGTTTAGTTACCATGAAAGGTACTGTGTAACAGTTCCTAAATTTTATTGTAAGATAAGATTGTGGATGAAACAAGATTTTTAATGAAAGTCGAAACAGTTTACGGTTTAACACTATACGCAATTCCCCTATTAGTACTAATAAGTTCACAAGGTAAGTAGGTAGTTAGTAGTTCTGCGGAGTTCTCTACTAATGGTGGAGTGGAAGTCAGTCTCTCGCTATGTAAATGATGCGATACAAAAAATAATGAACTATACTCTTACTTGCTGCCTGTAGTCTGGCTATATTTAAAAGTGGTTATCGGGGAAGTCTATCTTTGGTAACCCATGCAGATGGTCCCAGCAACAGTACTACTGTCAGTCACTAATAACCATATGGTGGTTAGTTGAAACGTGGTTAGGTTAGGTTAGGTAGACTTACCGAAGGTGGAGTGGCTTCTAAGTAGACTAATTTATAAAATATCCCCTTGCGGGCTTTTCAATACATGAAAATATAATAAATAGTCTAGAAAAGTGTTTCCTTTTTTCCTTTTTGGCTTCAAAATCCGGAAAAGTTCGGTTTACATTACGCAGGTAAAATTCAGCCATAAAAAGACAAAAAAAGTGGGAGGGAAAATAACAGCATAATGACAGTAGGTCAATTAGATATGTAAGTCAAAGTACCAACATTAATTACTTACTGGTCATCAACTAGCTAGCTTGACTCTTTGGTAGGAATATCCCTTTATGTTCAGACCGTTTAAAGTGAGGGAACAAAAAAAGAAGAATTTCTTATATTATTTAGTAAACAAGCAATGTAATGGTTAAGTTATTGAAATTTTAATTTAGTTTTAACTAACTCCAATCAGTTTGAACCCGTAACAACCCCCCTCTTTCCTGGAAAAAAAGCATTTTTTTCAAAAAAAAACTTGACAATCCAAAACAATTTTATCCACATTCTTATTTAATCTATATCAGAGTCCGAGTCAGAATTTGAATCTTCCGGCGGATGAGCCTTTATATCCTTGGCGTGCCAGACACCTTTGGTATTTCCCTTTTCGTCCTTTAGCTCATGGGACGAGTGTAAACAAATTTTTGAAATAATAAATGGTCCTTCAAATTTTGGAACAAATTTGGCTTGCCTTATCAGAAAGAGCGTATCGGTGTTTCCATACTTTCTGTGTTAGACTAAACTTCTCGTCTCGTCGACGTAAATTATAGTTCTGCTTGGTGTTTTCATACGCTATTTTGATACGACGTCGAATGTCCTGGAAAACTTCCATTGAAGCTTCAGAACGAGTAAGAGGATCGAAATTAGGCTTTTGTGATGTGGCTAGCGGGTGAATATCCTTTCCAGATAACTGGATTTCGCGACCAAAGACAACAACGTTTGGACTGAGTTGGGTTACCTCATGACAAGATGTGCGTATAGCGCAGGCAATCTTCTGAAGGAACTTATCCCAGCTCCGAAGGCTTTCAGGCACGTACGATGTCAATGCCGTCTTTATTACTCTATGAGAACGTTCTACTGGGTTGCTCTGAGGATGGTAGTTTGCAACGTGAAAAGAGGTAATGTCGTATTGTCTAAGAATATCCTGAAATACCGAGCTAATGAATGATCGACTAATATCCATTATTGCCTTCTGAGGAGCGAAGAGGTTCGGATGACATGCTCAACGTAGTTAGTACATCCTAATTTGGAATTCATCCATTGAAAGGTATCATCAATAAGTTTGTTCAGTCGAGATTGCTGCTCAGAATCCAGATGGTCGGATGAAATTAAGGCTAATTGCATTGTTGGTTCACTTTGGGAGGATTCTCTAAACTGCCACTCACCCGAGAACATATTAGGGATTATCTCCATTTCCTTCCAAAAGTCCATCCCCAAAATAAGAGTATGAGGGAGTTCAGGAACAATAAGAACATCGATAATCTTCACTTTCTCACACAACGCAATTGGTAAAGATACCTTACCCAAAATACCAAAAGTCTGGCCTGAAGCCACAAGACTTTTGTTCAGTGTTTTGGATCTTGCAGGAAGATTTTAACCTTTTCCAACCAGATCCCCCCAAAATGGTGTTTGTAGCTCCGGAATCCAACAAACCAAGCAATTGACAACCATATATTTTCACCTGAAGATAGGGTCGCGTATCTCCTTTCGCATGAGCAAGGACATAATCTAGTAAAACTTGACGTTGTGAATCGGCTATGGAAAACGATGCGTCAGACAGCTGGCCTACTGTTGACTTCGGTTCCAGTTTTTTCGACAGTTAGAGCAATTATAAATCGAACAGTTGTTCTCTCCACATTTAAAACAAAATCGTTTGCGAGGCTGATCACACTTCTTAAAACGGTGACCAGTTATGCCACAGTTCCAACAAGATGATGCAGGTGAAGCGTTAGATTCAAGTTCAGTTGGTGCAGGAATTAATGCCGAAGACGTGGCCATTGTTTCATATTCTCGTTCTAGATAATTAGAAGTGTTTTTGATAGCGGCGATATAAGGCTGACCTGAAGGTTTTCAGTATGCCAATTCCGGCTCGAGAAGAGATCGATTTGAAGAAGGTGAGGGAAGGAATATTTGTACCCTCGCCTCAGTCTCTTCTACAGCCCGACCTAATCGAATAAGCTGATCAACGTTGATACTTTATGTAGGGCAAGTTGAGACTGGATGTTCGGTAGGTGGTTTCGCTGTATTAGAGCTACCCGATCATTTTCACTAGGTGGTTGATTTAGTTTGCGAAAAAGGTTTTCGATGATCGTAATAAATGTAAGAACTTTTTTTTTGCCACCTTGAGTCCTTCTTCGTATCTCATCCATTAGGCTTACTTCATAATCATACGGCAAATATGATTCACGCAGTTGAGAGACAAAATCTTGCCAGGAAGAAAATCTTATGATCCAGTACCAAAGCAAAGCATCTTGGATCAGAAGTTCAGGAGCACAACGCAGCAATTGTTGTGTGAGTCACTTCTAGACCTACTGATCTCTTCGATTCTCTCTAAAAATGCATTGACGCTCGTGCGGCCATTGAACTTCACATTCCATCTAGCAATATCTGGCATTCGGAAATCCTGGCTCCAACTATTAAAACTGTGCTGTAGATGATAAGGAGAGTATTCCTACATATGACTTGTCATGAATTCAGGTCTATCCGAAAGTACATTGGTACTATTCAACGTAGCTCTTCTAGAAGAAACATTGGTTGGATTAGGCTGATGTTCGGTAACTGTGGGAAAAAAATTCACACGGTGTCTAGGATCAGTCATATAATTGTTACATTGAGCATGACGGGACATTGGGTAAGACTGATGGGTAGCTGCAGCAGTGACATGTTCCTCAGGCATATCTACGAAGTCACCAACTATATTTAAGTTTCGACTCACTCGAGGCTGACGAGAGCATATTGGTTCATCCAATAAGGATAACTGTTGAACCCTATCTGCAATGTTTACTGATGTTGCATTTTCCGATATTGTATTTCCTGATGCAGAAGGTAAAGAAACGTCTTGGTTCGGCGGCAGGTGAGTTTAAGATTCGTTAGAGGATTGTTCGTAAATTATTGAAAGTTTTTGTTTCAACTGATAACAATGTTGCATTAACGCTGTTCGTTTATGTGCTTCTAGCTCTCCATCTCCTTTAAATCTTGATAACCGTGCAGGGACATGTTGAAGCCTAGTAGAAATTCTTTTGAAATAATTTTCAGCATTTTCGCTATCAAAACTTTCCAAGGCTTCGTCTAATTCCCGCATATATCCATTTCAATAACACAATCTAGAGACACGTCCATCTTAATCAGCGATTCACACTTCTCTTTTTCCAGCTTCTCTTAATTTATATCTGAGCTCCGCCACCGTATTTACTGTAGGTCGTTTGCGAATATACAGGGTGTCCCGGGACTAATGGGAAAAAAGTCAGGAGCGTATAATCTGAGCCAAAATAATGTTAGTACTTCATATAAACTTTTTCTATTCAGACCCTCGTTTTCGAGTTATAGGCCACTGGCTATACTCAAGTCGTGAAGGATAATCAGCCACTGTCATACTGTGTACTTTTTTCATGTGAAAAGGATATAACAGCTGTTCTTTTAGGATGCGATGAACAACTGATTTCGAGACGTTATGTTCTCTTGATAAATTTCGTAAACTCGTTGATGGTTCATTATCAACTGCATTTAACAAAAGTTTTTACCAACTTTCCAATTAATAAGTCGTTAATGTTTTTTATTTTCTGCTATCGTTAAATTATTTTTTAGTAGTACTGTAAGTACATCTTGGACATCGTATTAATAAGTTAGTTTTACCTCGTGTACTTATAAAAATGGTGAATGCGTAAATTGGTACGTAGTGCATTAATAAAACAGTAAATATTAGCCAAACGGCTTATTTTATCGAATTCCAGCAAGAGTACTTTTTTGTTAGCTTAATGTGTGGGGAAGTGAATTTCGATAATTCCATACAGGGTGTGCCACCCCTGCAAAATTTTTGGACCACTAACCATTGCGGGTAGTCCGTCCCTGGCTTCAAGGCACAACTGTAAATCTATTTACCTTTCCAAAATATGCATACACGTACACTGTAGCTTTGCCGTAAATTTTATAAAGATCAAATAACTAGTACAAAGAATAAAAATAAAAACCAAATTCAAAATTAAAACTTTGGAGGCCTATAACTCGAAAACGAGGACCTGCATAGAAAAAGTTTATATGAAGTACTAACATTATTTTGGCTCAGATTATACGCTCCTGACTTTTTTCCCATTAGTCCCGGGACACCCTGTATAACTCTTAGATTAATTCATCTTTAAGGAGCCTAATAATCTCCATATTGAATTATAAATCTGTTTAAGTTAATTGTATGAATAAATTTTTATTTTACAAAAAAAAATAACTACCTAAAATGTTTGAATTACTACAAGTATCCCCACTCCTTCCAAAAAAGGAAAAAACGTACACGTGTTCAATAAAGAAACCTGCGAAATAAATTCCACAAAAAAAATTCTGAGGAGAAAACTACAAACCCAAAATCTATAAATTAATCTAGGATGGTTGCACACAATTAAAAATTTTACCTTAAATACCTTTTATTAAAATAGTAATAGGAAAAACTTATATAAACCTTATTTAATTTACTCAGATTAAATTTAAAATTCTCTTAAATGGTTATCCTTCTTTTATTGTATACCGTCCATATTAGAATATATGTTTTTCTTGTGTTGTTATGTTGTGTGACATTTTGATTTGTTCTGTTGTGAAGTTTCATGTTGTACCTTCCTTCCTAGTTGTTCAAAAGGTCAAGACAAGGATACAAAGGTTGACTTTAATATCTATTATCTGTACCAAAATACTACAGTTACTGGGTATAAATGCGTATCAAAACAATCTAAAATTGTATAATAGCTTATAAAAGTAGAATTACACACGATAATGGCGCCAAATTTTGTTACCTACATGATCAATAGGTAACAAATAAATGTTTTAGTTGGGCTTGGGTTGGGTTGTTGGGCGCCAAATTTTGTTACCTACCTGATAAATAGGTAACAAATAAATGTTTGTTGATTATACTCATATATATCACTAGTTTAATGACCAGCTAGTTGGAGTGGAGAAAGGGGTGGGTAAATCAATATCATTCAGGTTTAGTTACCATGAAAGGTACTGTGTAACAGTTCCTAAATTTTATTGTAAGATAAGATTGTGGATGAAACAAGATTTTTAATTAAAGTCGAAACAGTTTATGGTTTAACACTATACGCAATTCCCCTATTAGTACTAATAAGTTCCCAAGGTAAGTAGTTAGTTAGTAGTTCTGCGGAGTTCTCTACTTATGGTGGAGTGGAAGTCAGTCTCTCGCTATGTAAATGATGCGATACAAAAAATAATGAACGATACTCTTACTGGCTGCCTGTAGTCTGGCTATATTTAAAAGTGGTTATCGGGGAAGTCTATCTTTGGTAACCGATTCAGATGGTCCCAGCAACAGTACTACTGACAGTCACTAATAATCATATGGTAGAAAAAAAGCCTAAAAGAGCTAAAAGCATATGGTGGTTAGTTGAAACGTGGTTAGGTTAGGTTAGGTAGACTTACCGAAGGTGGAGTGGCTTTTAAGTAGACTAATTTATAAAATATCCCCTTGCGGGCTTTTCAATACATGAAAATATAATAAATAGTCTAGGAAAGTGTTTCCTTTTTTTCCTTTTTAGCTTCAAAATCCGGAAAAGTTCGGTTTACCTCATGCAGGTAAAATTCAGCCATAAAAAAACAAAAAAAAGTGGTAGAGAAAATAAAAGCAAAATGACAGTAGGTCAATTAGATATGTAAATCAAGGTACCAACCTTAATTACTTACTTACTTACATTAACTAGCTAGCTTGACTCTTTGGTAGGGATAGCCCTTTATGTTTAGACCGTTTAAAGTGAAGGAACAATAAAAGAAGAATTTCTTATATTATTTAGTAAACAAGCAATGTGATGGTTAATTTATTGAAATTCAGTTTGAACCCGTAACATTGTATTTTCAACAAACTCCCATCCTAACTTAACTACTTTATTTTTAAAATGTTGCTTGCATAAATTTCTATTTTAGTAATAGACTAGGGCATTTAGCAAAAATAGAGGAAATTTGGGAGCACAACTGATATCGAGATGCGGTATTCTGCATTGTATTGGGGAAGGTCCCAGAAGAAACTGGCGAAAATGTGGGTTAGCAGTTTTTTGAAAAACGCCTTCTGGGCCGGAAAATGCATTTTCCAAATGCATCATTATTTGTACCGTTATGGGAACGATTGTAAACGCGGAAAAATCGCTCGGAAATCGTTACTCGGGGGTTTTCGGGGCTGCCGAATTCGATTCTGGTATTAGAATTACCCGGGGGTGCACGGGGGCGGCTCTGTGGGAGTGCGTGGGGGGTGAATTGGGGGGAGAAATGGCAGCATGCAATAAAGTCGCTCCACACTCGTTACTCGGGGGTTTTCGGGGACGCCAAATTCAATTCTGGCATTTTAATTACCCAGGGGTGCACGGGGGTGGCTCTGTGGGGCTGTCGAGGGGGTGAATTGGGGGGAGAAATGGCAGCGTGCATTAAAATCGCTCCACACTCGTTACTCGGGGGTTTTCGGAGAATCCAATTCTGGCATTAGAATTACCCGAGGGTGTGCGAGGGTGGCTCTGCGGGGGTGCGCGAGGGGTGAATTGGGGCAGGAATGGCAGCGTGCATGAGAATCGCTCCAAACTCGTTACTCGGGGGTTTTTGGGGATGCCGAATTCAACTGTGGTATTGTAATTACCCGGGGGTGCACGGGGGCGGCTCTGTGGGGGTATCCGGTGGGTCATTCTGGAGGGAAATCGCGTAGTCCATGTAAATGGCTCCAAACTCGTTACTCGGGGGTTTTCGGAGATGCTGAATTCAATGCTGGCATTGCAATATCTGGGTTGCTCAGGGGCGGCGCTGTGGGGGTGCGCCGGGCCGAATTGGGCCAGGAATGGCAGCGTGCATGAGAATCGCTCCAAGCTTGTGACTCGGGGTTTTCGGGGATGCTGAATTCAACTGTGGTATTGTAATTACCCGGGGGTGCACGGGGGCGGCTCTGTGGGGGTATCCGGTGGGTCATTCTGGGGGGAAATCGCGTAGTCCATGTAAATGGCTCCAAACTCGTTACTCGGGGGTTTTCGGAGATGCTGAATTCAATGCTGGCATTGCAATATCTGGGTTGCTCAGGGGCGGCGCTGTGCGGGTGCGCCGGGCCGAATTGGGCCAGGAATTTCAGCGTGCATGAGAATCGCTCCAAGCTTGTGACTCGGGGTTTTCGGGGATGCTGAATTCAACTGTGGCATTGTAACTACCCGGGGGTGCACGGGGGCGGCTCTGTGGGGGTATCCGGTGGGTCATTCTGGGGGGAAATCGCGTAGTCCATGTAAATGGCTCCAAACTCGTTACTCGGGGGTTTTCGGAGATGCTGAATTCAATGCTGGCATTGCAATATCTGGGTCGCTCAGGGGCGGCGCTGTGGGGGTGCGCCGGGCCGAATTGTGCCAGGAATGGCAGCGTGCATGAGAATCGCTCCAAGCTTGTGACTCAAGGTTTTCGGGGATGCTGAATTCAACTGTGGCATTGTAATTACCCGGGGGTGCACGGGGGCGGCTCTGTGGGGGTATCCGGTGGGTCATTCTGGGGGGAAATCGCGTAGTCCATGTAAATGGCTCCAAACTCGTTACTCGGGGGTTTTCGGAGATGCTGAATTCAATGCTGGCATTGTAATATCCAGGTCACTCAGGGGCGGCTAGGAAATGGTTAAGCAGCTAGTGAAAAATCACAAATTATGAACATAATTCTTTATTCAAATAACAAATAAAAGTTTTTATTAATCTTGAATTATTCATTATAAACTGAAATTTTCAACTTAAGAACTAAACATCTTGTTCAAACTCCTCATCTTCTTCTTCCCGTTGCTCTCCTTCTTCCCCTTCTCCATTTTCTTCCTCTTCTTTATCTTCTTCGTCGTCACTATTATCGGCCCCATCAGGAGCGCCTTTTTGGTTTGAGCAATTGTCATCGCAATTCTTGCATGCCAGTGAGCACACCAACCCGCTTCGGCGGCAACCGCACCTCATGCCACAGTCAGTTTGGCAAGAACACGAAATTTTGTTCAAAATTTCCTCGGGGCCGGCTTCCTGGGTCATGGTGACAGGACTGAGCTCTCCATCCACCAATTCCCACCCCCATTGTAACGGATCTAAGGTCTCGTCGTGACCTGGTGAACCATACCAAGCCTGTACTTGGAAATAGGGCCCAGAAGGCGTTTTTCAAAAAACTGCTAACCCACATTTTCGTCAGTTTCTTCTTGGACCTTCCCCAACACAATGCAGAAAACCGCATCTCGATATCTGTTGCGCTCCCAAATTTGCTCTATTCGGGTGATTTAGTGCTAAATGCCCTAGACTATAAGTGTTATTTGCTGTCAGACTTTAAAACATTATAACAATTCTCACATAATTCTATAAATTATACTTTTAGCTTTCTGTAAAACTAACAGCCAAATAGAACTATGTGACGGTAGAATCCTAGAGGTTTAGTCAATCTCTGCAAACGTGTGTATATATCACATGGAAAATATAATTGGATAAATCCACAAGTTGCTGTCATTACCATCCGACAAACAGCCTGCACAGTTTTATTTTTATTTTCATACGTTAGATCAATATATCGACAAATAATACGCTATTTCCATAAGATCGGAAAGCGTTGAAATGGGGCCAGTTGCCGATTCAAACATCCAGTCTCGACT
Source organism: Galeruca laticollis (assembly GCA_963921935.1). Taxonomy (NCBI): domain Eukaryota; kingdom Metazoa; phylum Arthropoda; class Insecta; order Coleoptera; family Chrysomelidae; genus Galeruca; species Galeruca laticollis. The sequence continues at coordinate 5,669,153 of OY998182.1, forward strand.
ACACAAAAGTTCCTGGAGGAACTTCCATTTAAGGGGGGGGGGGGTAATGTTACGAAACAGCACACTGGTATAGTCCCTGAATCCGACTCTGTCTAAGCCATGTATAAAAGTTAAAATTATGGCGGATGCGCAGGGATTCCTTAGAACTGTTTACGATTGTGACTATCTTATCTAGACATTGTTTTTTGTGAACAGTCTTATCTAGAAAACGCGAGAGCCAATTGTTTTTGTGTACGCCGCAATCTAAAATTATCTAGTAAAAAAGGCACTAATATATATAAAAAAATCAAAATATGGAGTGTACACACTCTTGTTTTAACAAGGATAAATGAATTTGTAAAGACGTGTGTAATATTTTTTATTAAATTCAGCCAAGCACTTTCGACATTACGTCATCATCAGGGCTCTAAAATAAATTACATACACTACAAACTACTGTCCTATCAATCTAACATAACAGTAAATGTAACTTACTTCGTCAATCGGTCCAGAGGCGTATTAAAATTGTAAACAAACAACAAATTACAAACATTTACACATATATCAAATTAAAAACGACACTACACAAACCATGTCGACCAACTAATAGAATTTATAATAAAGTTGTTGAAATAAATAAAAGAAAAAGTAACATTTTTGTTGACTCAAAAACCCGATCCTAAAACGAGGATTATTATTATGATGAAAAATGGTAGTGTCTAAAGTTACACAGTTCAGAAATATATTGTAAATTACTCAGTGAAAGTTAATAAAATTAAAATAAAACAGAATAAAATTAAATTAAAATTAAATTGACTGATACAATTTAAAATTGAGCTCATTACAATTGTACATTTGTAACCGTGTTTTCGTTGGCGATTTTTTGTTTTTGAATGTCTAAAGCACTTTGAACATATTTAAAGTCGTCTAAATTGATAGAATTTAATTGGATTGGTTCCATCTGAAAATTTGCTATTTCACTTGAAAATGTTAAATTTAGAAGGTTTATTAGATTCAGTTCGGTTTGATAATCTTCAAAATGTTTAATTTTAATACCATCAATGTCCAGTTCGCACTCCGAATCAAGTTCTAGAATAAAAGTTCTCTGAATTGGAAAATTGTTAGATCCGCACTTTTGATTAACTACACTTATTTCAGGAGATACTAGAATCCAATGATTCTTCTCTAATTTTTGGATTCGTAATTTAGGCATTCGAACAGTTAGCTGCTGGCATGATGAGACGTTCTTGAAGTAGCGAAGCATCTGGATTTCATATGGGATTTCTTCTTGGATGATAATGGGTCCATTCTGGTAGCAAATGTACTGTTCAGATGAAACTTCTTGACAATTATTCTCGTCGAAAAACATATAGGAAAGGTCATTTAGGATAAGGAATTTCGCTTGAGGTAGAATTACTTTGAAGGAGTTTTGTGTGGGTACAGGCAATGAGTATATGTGGAAATAATTATACGTTTCGCTTTCTACTATATGAATTTCTAAGATAAACACTATTTTGTATCCCTTGGTATATTATTTTACTTCTCTGACCTTTTCATATGAAAGAATATTTTCTACTTTTGGTTCAAATGGAAGCTTATTGAATTTCAATTGTCCATTTACAATCATTATTTCATTTAAAAGTTCTCTAGGTTCAATTGAATTATGATTTGTATTTAATTTGGAAAATGTGATAGCTACTTCGATTTTCTCTAGAATATTGTAAATTAATTGAAAAGTTGGAGCGATTTGAGAACCAATGTATCCGCGACATAAAGGCGATAATTGCCTTTTTTTTGTTCGTAATAAGTTTCAATTTCCTCTATTCGTTTCAATAAAGTTTGTTGATTTTGTGCCAATGTGTTTGTATTATTTTTAAAAATATTAACAGAATTTTGAAGAAGGGTTATTTGTGAATTGACTATATTTTTTAATTTTGATTGATTCTCAGAAAGTGTGTTAATTGCTTTATCATATTTTTCTGCATCGCTTTTGATTCTTATATTAAAAACTGGATTTATCTGATTTAACTGGATTTGTATTTTTTGTTTCAAATTTAATATTAGGTTGCACATACTTTCAAATTCATGCATTAACACGGATTTATCTTCATTCTTTGGAAATGTTTGCTGAATTCTTTTAAAGTGATTTTATTTTGAGCATTGCCTAATTTATAAGGTAGAAGACCGGGGTTATTATTTAAATTATGGAGTCTTGGGTGATTTGATCCCTCATGGATGTGGATGGACAACCAGTAACAGTTGGAGGTTGTTTTAGTTCCTTTATATGTATTATCTCCTTTTTATTTTTATTTTTCTTAGAAGTTATTTCTACTTTGTTCCTATCTAAAATTTCGGTTATTTCATAAGGTCCTATAAATTTATTATCTCTTTTACTATGATAACGCAAGTTTTTCTTAAACACTATTTGTCCTAACTTAAAATCAGTATTAGTATTACCTTTTTGGTTATTCTTATCTACAATTTTATATTTTTGTTTTTCTATTGTTTCTTTTACATTTTCATATACATGTTTCCTTATGATTTTCAGCATAATCTGAGTAAAATGCTGCAGGAATAAAAATTTCATTTGGATTTCGCGAATTAGTGTGTCCGAAAGTTAATTCGAAATGAGTAAATTTAGTGCTAGTATGTATTGAGCTATTGTAACCTAAAATTGCATAGTCAATTAAGATAAGTATAACTGTGCAATGATATAGAAAACCAGGAAAACTATATCTGCTGATCTTTACAATTATCACTTAAGAAGACAGTTTATTAGTGGAGAACTCCCTTGATTTAACTGTTCATTTAGGAATTTTGGAATCCGATACAGTGAACACTTACGAGCATACAGGTTAAAACAACTAGATAAATCCCACTACGCAAAACATCTACTTGACACCAATCATTCATTGACACCTAACACAAAACTAGAAATGCTGCATATTTGTGAAAAGAAACAAGAACTGGATTTCCTTGAAGAATTGGAAATTAGAAGACATTTAAGAAACCCACAATATAAAGTTGTCAATGAACAGTTAAATCTAGGGAGTTCTCCACTAATAAACTGTCTTCTTAAGTGATAATTGTAAAGATCAGCAGATATAGTTTTCCTGGTTTTCTATATCATTGCACAGGTATACTGATCTTAATTGGAAAAATGATATCCAGGATATCACCATAGGGCTAATAATATCTAAGCTTCAATATTTGTAATATCACATCTTCTTATTTTTTCTATAAACATATATTAAGTCAATCACAAGTTATGTCACTTCTTGGTCTAGCCAAAAATAATTACTAAACATCAGGTAGGCATCAAATGAAATGTAACTTCTGTCATTCTGACGATGATATTGATTTATCGAAACAATTGTCAATCTTTTAGAATTTTCAAGAACTTTTATTATATTGTGGAATTAACTAGAAACTGTGAGTTTTATTTAAAACACTATTATTTCTATTTTGACTATACATAAAATTCTCTTCTTCTATAACTAAAGACATAGCTACTTCTAAACTATCTGCGTTTCGCAAACGTATATTATGTTGCAATTGACCAGTTAAACCTCTAATAAAAGTTTTAAGTGCTAAATCGTTATAATTTTTTAGTTTAATAGTTTTTTCTGCAATTGGATCATTTGAAGCATTTAATTTTGAAATTACTAAGCTACGTGCTTCCTGACATCGCATACCGAAACTGCATGGTGTTTCATTTTTTATTGGTCTCAAAACAATTAAATCTTGCACTAAGCAATCTATATTTCTCTGATCTCCGAAACATAATTGAAGAGCTTGTTTTATTTCTGCCCATGTTCGTAATTCAGTTCTTGAACCTATAAGCATTAAAGCTCTACCTACTAATTCACTTAAGAGTGCGCGTAATAAAAAACTATTTAATTGTGGATCGAAAAGTTGAGAAATTAGTGTGTCACAGTTATCTAGAAAAATATTTTAAGTATGAGGATTACCCTCGTATTGTGGGATATTATCGATATATAATTTTAATAATTGACAGTTTGGATTAGCCATTGCTTCAATTTCTGGTATATTACTTTTTTCTTCCAAAGTTATACTAGAATTAAATAAATCTGCTAATTCTTCTACAATTGAGTCATTCATCAACTAATCTAAATTATATTACTTATGTTGAAAAAATGTTTTACTTTTATAAAAGTATATAAAACGTAAATAAAAGCGAAAGTTTGTTTGAAAAAGGAAAAAATGGAATGTTTTTCGACTTACAGTACTATGAAGAAAATGTTCATTCTTCTCCACTAAGATCTGGGCGATGTGGTCCCTCTTCCCTGGACTGGATTCTTGAACTTAACGTAAAACCACAAAAATAACACAAAGTTCGAGATTGCAAATAAACCGTAGATACGAACCGGTGTCACGATTTTTGTTCAACCGATTTGCTATCCTACTGACTGCGCCAATTAAATTCGTAGTTTATAAAAACTACTTTTTAAAAAATAACTTTTATTTCTACAAACTAAAATGAGACTTTACAACTAGGAAGCTATATAAAATCTGAATGTGATAATGAAAAACGTTATAAAGAAAACAATCCGTGAGATTGCAATTCAGCAGTCTAGCGGTGTCCTATTACCATATGCGTTCCTATAACTGTAGTAGTAGTTGTCACAAGAAACGAGAATTTGATTATTTGATGATATTACTTTAGAAAAGTAAATTTTCCCATTTGTTTTTAGTAAAATGATGTATATCCCATTAGGTTTTAGGTTTCATAATGGTTTATTTTTTTATGGAAATAACGGTGTTTTAAGAAGCAAAAATACTTGATATATCTTTAAGATCTGAGTACAAAAGACTTACACGATTTTAGTGATGAAGTGAGTATTTTAAGAAACACGTGTGTCTTTCATTAGAAAACAAGAATGACAGATAAAAAAAGAATTGATGAGGTATTGGCGGATGGTTTAAAAACTGTTTTTATGACATTTTTCATAGGTGGAAGATACAAAATATTTTTCGCTCTATCAAAATGCTTTTTGAAATATTCTTGCATGCTAAATTCTTTATAATCGTTGATGATGAGGATGATTACGACTGAAAAAGATTTTAGTGTTGAATAAATGCGACTAGTTTAAGAAACACGTACGTTGGTCTTGATAAAACAAGAAGAAGAGTGACAGATGAAAAGCGAAGAATCTTTTAAAAATGTTTTCATTCAGATGGTTTTAAAATGCTTTTTTTATAACAATGACTATGTGAAAACTTGTATTCTTAATAAAGATTATATGTTGTTGTTTTTACTGACGTTGACGTAATCAATATTGACGACAGATACATATTTGACAATGTAGGTTGTCTATATTGACGACAGATGGCGGGCAATGTAGGTTGTCTGTATTGATAACCGATGGTGGGTAATGTAGGTTAACTGTATTGACGACACATGATGAATAATGTAGGTAGACTGTATTGACGACAGACTGCTAGCAATGTAATTTGACTGTATTGACGACAGATGACGTATACATTTTTGATGACAGAGCACATTTAACAGACTTGACACAAGACACTGAACACAAGAAGGTTGACACACGTCACAGAAAAAATAAACATGACAGAGCACACATGTCACCGAAAACATGACATACTTGACACATATCACTAAACACAAGACGGACGACGTGGCTCGCATAGAGGGCAAGAAGGTTGACACGAAGCACATGACAGATGACACACGTCACAGAACACAAGACACATGTCGCAGACTAGAGACACGTCACAGACTTCAGACACGTTACATACTTGACACACGTCACAGACTTGACACACGTTACAGACTTGACACACATTACAGACTTGACACACGTCACAGATTTGACACACGTCATTGAACACAAGATGGACGACGTGGCTGGCACAGACCACAAGATGTCTGACAGGTGGCAGACGACACTCGTCACGGAGCACAGGATGACTCGGAACTCATGACGGTTGTCAGATGACATATTTGACAGATATCACATATGACACGTGATAGATGACATGTGACAGTTGACAAATGATACGTGACAGATTTTAGCGGACACACCTCCACCCCTCATGACGTCACACCCTCACCACACTCCCCATCTAAAAGTTTGCCAAGTGTCCCTTACTCTACTCTTGTTCTCGTGAAAATATAAGTGAATAACTTAAGACAGTGAATGATCCTTTCTTCCTGGATCATGAATCACCCATAGCCAGGCGCAAGGCAATAGTAAACACGCCATTTCGAATCAATAAAATCGAAATTTTCAATCTTTGAATGAAATTAAATCAAATTTGGAAGGAGCACTATACATTGAAAATCATTGATCTAAGAATCGAATACTGTACATCACAAAAACTTTCAATTTTGAAATCAGTATAAAAGCTAGTAAATGAACGGTGCGTAAGCACATTTACTAAGAATTCTACATTCATTACAGAAATGTACTAGCTGACACTAGTTCAGATTTCTATCGTCGGAGGGTGTATCGCTTGTCAGAAGTTCCCAATATTCAGGATATAATAAGCCACCTGAAGTTGCAGTCGTATGTGCCGCTCAAACTTGTTGTCAAAAGCAGCATCATATTGTAAAATTCAAAATCAGTAGCATAACGATATTTTGTAGGGTAACACAAAATTAGAATATTAATAATGTATTTATTATGATATGTAAATGGTATAAACAACTTCTTTGAATATTGATTAAAGTGCATTCAAAGTAGGTTATAGTTAGGGAAAACAAACACGACTAAAAGTTTAATGAAGAGTAATATTTAAATTAAAAACAAATTAATTTGAGCACTTACTTCAAGTTGTAAGTAGGTACCAAAAAAGGCGAAAAAACGTAATAGGAACTTATAAAATTGTTTATTTTAATTTATGAAAAATTGAGGGTAGAAAAATCTCAATTTAACATAAAGCAAACACAAATTTTAATTATAAACAAAATACACAAAAATTTACATATACATTTTATTTTTCATTAATGTAGTACATCTATTTCTCTGTTTCCTTTATTTTACAAACTTCTTCTGGAATTTGCATGACTCAAATTTTTGTTTCTTCAAATGCCTCCTTGAATTTTGCCAATGCCTCGTAGTTTAAATTGTTGATGAAATCATAAATTTTTGGAAACAGAATATTATTGAATTGAAGGATTTTTTGAAAAATAATGATGAAATTCTATTACAATTACCTTTTTTATTTCTTCTAAACAATGTGAAGTTTGTGTGCTCAACCATTCTTCAATAAAATGGGTTACTTTTTTTAAATAATGCAATGTAAGTACTTCTACTCACACGAGTTCCTTTTAGAGTTTATTCTCTGTTATTTAAAAATATAGTTAGGTATTAGAAATCGGCAATCTTGGCACTGTAGAAATGAATAATAAAAATCAACTTTTTTGGCTTTTTCAACATATCAAGATATATAAATGTGACACTAAACAAACTTGTCTTACTTTAAATACGCTAAGACACAGAGTATTTCTGTGTATGAGATCATTAATAAGCAATTGTATTATCTTTACAAGCAAAACATAAATCATTTACTTAGAAGAATTTAATCATAACTAGGTATTACTTTTCTATAGATCTGCCTGAATGCCATACATTATTTTTTATTTGACTTACCGACGATTTTGTAAAGAAATTCAAATTCCGTGTTCGAATTCTATGAAAGTTGCAACGTTTCTACAATCTGGCGGCCTTGACTATTGATAATTTTTCTTTTAACACCAACAAGCTTTTTAGGACACATGCTTTCGTATTAAATAAAACACACAATACTCACTTATGAGCTCGCTAAACGTCTTCAAATATTCAAAATCAAAAATATTCAACAAATAAACTATTGCTTCCAGAAAGCAGAAATACAACCTCAAATGTCAAATACCAAGAAATAATAAAATTGCTATCGGTATAAACATTCGTTCAAAGCTATTGGTCGTCACTAAGCGACGTAGATAAACAATACAGCATTTTATTTCTACGATTGTCAATATCCCAACTTCAGGTGGCTTCTTCTTTCGTTAAACAGAGTCTACCATTCCTTCACATCATAGGAAGATGTGATAGAATAGAATTGCCCATTTTTTTTTCACATTATGTTTACATTAACAAATCTACAATTTATTCGATTTCTTTAGGAATATAATTGTTGAAAAGTACATACGGATAGTTGTCATTAGGCTATATGCATATGGAATAAATAAGGAACACTTACTTCTAATAATTGACCAAAGCCGTCTGGCCAATATTGTATATCGAAATACGGATCATTGGGATAGGAACTAATTGGCCCTCGATCTCCATGTCTATAACACTTGTAAATAAAAAATTATTATGGTTAATTTCAGAAATATACGAACAAGATTGATTAATCACTACTATTAAATGTCGTTATTGGATTGCGAAGTTTGTTATGTTAAACTTTTCGGCTAAATTCAAAACAATTGGTAACATTGTATTATAATTAATAATATAAATTTGTATTTTTATATATTACGTTTTGTATTGTTAGTATAGTCAGTATTTTTTATATCCTTATATTATTTTTCATATACTTTTTTTATATTTATCTATTTTTAAATTATTTCGCTTTGTCCATAAAATTGTAAAATTTTTAATGACAATAAAGCTTATGTCTCTCTCTCTCTCTCTCTCTCTCTCTCTCTCTCTCTCTCTCTGGTGTATCGATAACTGATGGCCTTGAACAAACGAGCTAGTTAAGATGTTCTATTCACAAAATGAATTTTTTCAATATTAAGTTTAATTTGAAAATATAACTTTATAGTTTCAGAGTTATAAACAGAAGGAATCCAAAAATGTGAGAAAATACAAAAGTTCGTTAAATACAATGTGATATGATATTATGACATAATTTTATTACATGATAGGCAGATTAATAACATAACATAACTAACAGTAGGTACGACAAAAAATATAGATTTCGCATAAAAATGGAATATTAATTTGATCAAATAACACCGTTTGATTGAGATAAATCACCCACGTGTAACGGTATCTACACATTCAGTTCTTAACGATCTTGTCGTATGTGAAAAGAAAGGATATGTTTTTATACGGGAATATTTATGAACAGTTTGAATGTAAATTCAGTTATTAACAATAGATTTCACCCGCAAGCCATTGAAAATATGAAAAATCCTCAATGTATGCCAAAAATTATCAACATAATTTGCAGTGAATTGTAAACACATGCTTTAGACTTCTAAACACGAGACGAAAAATCAAAGTGTTATATTCTGGCTATATACGTCCATCTCTCCGTGAGTTTCAAGCTTCATCGGACGAACGGTTAGTGCTGGAGTTTAGGTATGAACGGCAGAGATAAGTAACCCCTAGATATCCCACGTACGTTATCCAAGATCAAACCGAAAACTTAACTCGGAGACAGACCTGTAGGCGTCGCTAGCTGTGCTCTTCTTCTTGTCTGTCATCGGTATATAAAATATTGACTTCGGCGGGAAATTTGAAAGACTGGTTTCGGCGGGAAATTTAAATTATATACTTTCACTGGACTTGCATGATAAAAAAGAAAATTTGAACTGCACCAAAAGTACCTATTTCCAATTCAAAAAATTACGTAAAAACCCTACTACTTTTTACAAAAAATAATGTCAAAATAGTAATTTCTGCTAACTTTTCAACATATTGTCCTTCACAAAATTTGAAGTTGCCACATTAACAATATTATTCTTAGATTGTTTTCTTGAATCAGAATAGTAGTCCGTAACACATTGTAAATATATTTAGAATTCATTAAACTTGGGAGAAATTACAAAATTTATTCTGGAAAATGTAGTAGGGATTTCTCAAATTTATTGAATTGCTTATTGAAAATAGGTACTTTTTGAGTACAACTTAAATTTTCCTAAAATTTGAAAACCTTATTTAAATGACTCTATCACTTGAATAATTAAAATATTACTCTAAAATCAGAAGAAACCACAATATTACCGTGGCAATTACTACTTCAATATCTATTTTATTTAATGGATGTTCTTTGATTTCGAATACATGGGATAAGTAAAAGTTCCACATTGCTGTTAAATTAATTTATTAATAGAAAAATGTAGATGGGTTAAATACATATTTATCTGAATGTAGCAAGGAAATAGAATATGTCATTTTAACACAAACCAGAAAAATTGAAAATATAAATGATTTATATATTTCAAGCTACGATGTATTATATAATGGTGGAGGAGTTGATATTTGTGATGGTGCTAGTGTACATTAAAAATTGTTCAGAATATAAATATGAAATCGTAAAAATAGGTTCTAAAATTACCTGTTCTAATCCTAAACCGTAAAATAATTATTTCTGATTTATATAGATCTTATGATATGGAGGTCAAAACATTTATAAAATATTTTCAACAATATTTGGAACAGCTCTTCAATGTGAAATTTTGATTTTAATATTATCATTAAGGTAGTGAAAGTCGCAAAAGAACTTTTATAAAACTAAATGTGAAGAAATTGAAAATTATAACAAAAACATGACAGCTTCAATGTACTTAGAAAGGTCAAAGAACTAGCAGGGCTACAAAGAGGAAATCGACTCAATATATTATATGACATAGACGGTAAAATAATAACAAATATAGCAGAAAAACTGCAGGTAATGAACTGGCGGACCATCTAGCTAAACAAGGCTCTAAAGGTGACTTCATAGGTCCGGAACCGTTCTGTGGAATCACAAAGCATTACATACATTGTGACTGGCTTTCACTTGATTGTACTTTTTGTACATATGCTTCATTACAGAGTACATTTTTTTCTTTTTAGGTGACATCATATTTCTACTAATCCCCACTCCTTGAATACTTGTAAATGTAAATGGGAAAAGTAAAACACCATGCTTACTGCCTGAAAAAAACATATGAAGTATTACTAGTTATTCATGGTTACATTATATGGCTAAGGTTAGCAATTTAACATAAGTGATGTGTCATCAGAGCAATAAAGGGCCAGTGATGTTGATGAAACTAATAATGAGAGGGACAGTGTAAATGTGATCAAATAACTGTAAAATATAGGTATCTTATTTTGTATATTCATTTCAAATACATTCATTGAAAATATTTTTCAACCAAAAAAATACGAAACACTACAAACAAGTGATAGTTGGGCATGCATGTAGTCGTGCATAACCCCATCATGGATCATATTTAGTCTTTCAGTTAGAAGAAGTTGGTTTTAATCATAATATCACTTTATATTGGTTCCAATTGATACATCTCATCTCATTTCACATGTCATCCATAACAACAATCTAAACTGTATATTATTGAAGAGGTGCATTGCAATTTTTTCATAGGCTTTATGTAAGAATATTTGTCTCTGACATAATTTAAGTTGACTATAGGTGGGTTTAGTCAGCTAATAGAGCATAGTCGATAATTTTAATTCATAATTCACAATTGATAATGAATAATGCGTAATTCAGACAACATATAGTGTATAATCGACAATTCATAATTCATAGTACATAATTATTGAAACTTAACATTTCAATACACCCGTTTACCCAGCTCATAGTGGATAGTACGTAATTCAGTGTATAGTGCTTAATTATGAAGTTGACAACTTCATGCATTATGATTGTGAAGAAAACTTTAAAAGGTAAACGCAACCTTATTGATTTTTTCAAGATTTGATGTTTCATGATTTCAGCTCAGTTTTAGTCATGGAATAAGTATATATATATATATATATATATATATATATATATATATATATATATATATATATATAACTGGATAGATTTTAGCCCTACATTGGGGGCCAATTTTTTAAACTGGATAGACTTATCCTTTGTAATAAAAAATATACTTAATATTTTATTTAGTTTAGATTTACTTTAAACTTTTTATTATTAGCCCAGTATATAGATAATTTTAAATAGGTGATAAACAATTTATGCTACTTGCATGAGAAATTTCTTATCTCAGGGTAGAGTTCAAGTATATAAAAATTAAACGGTTTCATTTTTTAATATTAGCGCCAAAATCAATAAATTCTTTATATTTTAAAACAAATTTGTTGATCAAAATATATTATTTACTTAATAATTATGAACTGAATACGGTCCTGCCCTGCTTGGAATCAAATCTCTGCACCATTCATAGATGTCAGTTCAAACTTCTACCTATAGAAAATAGATGGAGCGGAAATCACCAGATGAAATGAAAATCTCAACGTACAGTTTTAAATCGTTCTTTAAGAGAAACAAAACGTTGTTTAATGTGATGAAAATAAATACATTACTCTTTTACAAGTTTTCTTGAAGAAATTCAACTATCTAAAATAATGATTCATTCATACAACAGACACACACTCTGGTGAGATATTAATTCTAAGGGTGAATTACAATTATGCAACTTGGTATACAAATAAATTATAGAAGATGGCGAACTATAAACTTTTTAGCGTCCATGTAACATTAAAGTTCAGTTCTTTACACAAATCGGTAAGTTCGTTTAACTTTTTATGTATTAATAAATTGAATTTAAATACCTTGTTCACTATACTGTTTTTGTTTATTCACCTCAATGATCAGTTCCTTTAATCTATTTTAGGTTCTCTCTCTCTTGGAATAAATCCGTTCTTCCTGTCCATTTCCACCAAATCAGGAATTGACGCTGTATTTCTTCCAACATCAAAACACTTTGGATGAAATTCCATGATTCAGTGTTTTCTGAAAGGTATTGTCGAGACATTGCTTCCACAATACAACAATTGACCATTTATAAAAGAAAAGTCACGGTTAGTACCACATAATATATAACAATTCCTTTTTATATTTTGTAGTTATTAATATTTACTTAATTACTTACATTAACGTATATCTCGTAAGTATAATGTATTTGTTTCTTGAATTCCATAGCCAAAACTGATATTTCTCAAATATTTAAAATAATTTTCTTTACCAAAATAATTTACCCCAAAAAAAGACTTCTTAGTGAATAGTCTACATAATCAACAACTTTTTTCATTCAAATTTTTTTTATCATTAGCAACGTAATTGTCGCTGATGTGATTCTTTTAAACGTTTATTTACCAATCAAAATTGACTATCAATTTCATCATTGAAAACCTTCACTTCAAACAGTGAATCGTCTCTCCATCATATCAGGACATTCTATTCTAAATTTTTCAATTGCTTAAACCTCATATATTGTTTTCTCCCAACAATATTTCATAAAAATTTTAACTGACATTTGTTAATCTCTAAGTGTGTATGTAAAATGAAAATTCTTAATATTTTTAGATGACGGCTGTTAACTTCAAATATATGTGCAAAATGAATATTCGTTTTGCATATGTCATGCTTTCTGAAATTCATATTATTATACAGCTTCCTATCTAGTTATGTCTAAACAGTTACCCTTTCTTATGTTAATATTTCTTTCAAAAAATATTGTTTGGTTTCTTCTGACAAATTCATAAGATTATCTTAATTTCACAGAATGAAGAAACATTAGTTTTTTTTTATCATAAACAAAGTTCTGATACTTAATCTTTTGAATAAAAATTGTGTTATTTTGTTTCACATAATTTGTTTCTCGCACCTATTCACAATTTTCCCTACGATTATACGGTCTGTCTTGTGTATGCCTTCTCTATCAAATAGTGTATCATACAGATTGTCTCCATTCAAATGATAAAAAAAATTCAGACTTAAAAAAATTCTTCTAAATTACAATGCACAATCTTTAATTTTTATTATTTAATATACAAGGTGTTTCACTCTATAATAATATATATATATATATATATATATATATATATATATATATATATATATATATATATATATATATTATTGTATATCTCTATATTATAATTCTTTAATAATATTTGCCCCACGTTCGGGTGACAATTATAGTATATCTCGACTATGTTTTTAATTATATTATATTCTATATTGTTTTATCGTTGAATTTATTTGTAGCTGTAACTACACTAATATGAAAAAACACCTTTAGCTAAATATAACCTATAAAAATTTTAATGACAGCAGTTGTCAAATTAATATGCCCGGCTAAATAAATATTAAATTTTATATCCTGAAAGATAAATTAATACACAATATCAATCAACTCACTCTTTTCTCAGGGAGGGATCAAAGACTTCAAAGCATAATTCAAAATTTATAAATTTCCAAATAATTTTCCAAATCACGTATTATACTATTCAAATCGAAAGTAACTGTTTGTCCAATACACTATAAGACAATTAAATTATCTTATGACACATATGAAATTACTGTCAGAAATTAAACCAAATGTCACTTCTTGTACTTAATTTTCTATAGGATGAAATTATCAAATGTAATGAGAATGATTATGAAAAGAGAGCCAAAAGGTGATTAGAATTCAAATTTATATATTATATAATCAAATAAACACTTACAAAAATTAAAATCTTTTCAAAAAATATCACAAACGAATACGCAAAAATAGAATTTTCTATCAAAACCTTAATATTATAAACAATCTAAAATTAGAAATTCTTATCTAAATACTTTAACTAAAAGTCCAAAATGACTTATATGTCAATGTAACATTCCCCAATTTCCTTGTAAATTGTCTTTTTCAAAATTTGTCTGGAGTTTACGTAGAATGATATATCAATAATGTTACTATAATTTGATCAAATATTTAATTCATCAGATGCATCTACTTTCGAAATATTTTTTACTAAAGGACTATTAATTCTCGAGAAATAATATATAATATGGACTGGACTCACCAAAGTGGATACAGATAGACTTGTTGGTATTCTAAAAACGTTTTAGAATATCTGGAACAATTTTCTAAATGACTTATTTAGAAACTGGAACAACACTCGCACTTTACCGCTGTAATTCTCTGCGAATAATACACGCACTGGCTTTCAAAGGCAAATTGTGTTAATTTGATAATAATGCTACAAATTATTCTGATATTCTCAAATAAATTTGAGACAACTCTTATTCCGATGTTGTCTCTCGAGATATTAAAATTCAACTCTATTTAAAAAATTCTGAGACAACTCTTATTTCGATGTTGTCTCTCGCGATGTTATGAATCAACTAACTAAACTGATTCCATAAATAACTCTCTTCTCCTTTGGTTACCAAGAATTCTTTTTTTTTAAATACAAATTTACGTTTTTATATACCAAGAGAGATTTTCATTATTTTTTATAAGTGCCATTATGCTAATAGAGACATCTGTATTCTGGTTTTTCAAATCGTTTTAAAATCTATCTGTCATTAAGTCTCTTCTGCAGTAATGTCATATGAAATTGAAATGTCAAATTTTATTGGTATATTGAACCTTTCAAATTATTGATAATACAGTGTGTATCAGTAGTATTACATCTAAATATGCATATTTTCTTTATTTCAATGTTTTCTTTAGATAGAGGATATGTATTAATATATATATATATATATATATATATTTGGCAAAATTTTTCTTGGGATTTTAGGTTCCTAGTTAAACAAATCAAATGGTTTTTTTTGGCTTTAATTAACATTTTTGTTTACGTTTCGGACATATCGTGTCCTTCATCAGAACATAATTCTACAAATAGATGACAAAAAATTAACAATTTATACACTACATATGTCTATCCTAAAAATAACTTACCATAAAACAAGAGCTTGGCGAGCGCATGTTAAAATATGTTAAAATACACGAAAACAATCATTTTTATTAAAAACATTTAGTATCAATATAAAACCCACATACAACTGCCAGTACACTACATTATATTATTATAGCGAAAAAAACTAGGTCATTCCTAAAAGCAAATGATCATTTAAAAATTCTAAAACCTGATAAGTCTAATAAAACAGTAATTATGTCCAACATGGAATATGACAATAAAATGAACGATATATTACAGAATGGTGATACATATAAAGAACTAAAAAACGATCCTACTAACGTGTACCAAAAAAAAACATAACGACCTAATATCTCACTGGGAAAATAACATGTATATATCACCGAATACCGCAAAAAAACTTAAAATTTTAAACACTCAACCACCAAGAATTTATGGATTACCAAAATTACACAAAAGAGGTATTCCCCTTAGACCCATTGTGCCGTGTATCCAATCACCTTTTGAAAATCTGTCTAAGTTCCTGAAAAATATATTACAAAATGTTGTAGGCCAGAACAAATATTACATCAAAGATTCTTTCGACTTTAAAAATAAAATTAAAAATATAGTATTACCAAATAATCACACACTTATATCATTAGATGTAATATCATTATATATAAACATACCCTTTGACTTAGCCAGAAATGTAATAATAAAAAAATGGGATAAAATTGAATCACATACTGACATACCTCTTAATGAATTTTTGGAAGCGGTGAACCTTACATTAAACTCTACATATTTTGTATATGGAGAGAGGTTTTTCAAACAAACAGATGGTTGTGCAA
This sequence comes from Galeruca laticollis, assembly GCA_963921935.1. NCBI lineage: Eukaryota > Metazoa > Arthropoda > Insecta > Coleoptera > Chrysomelidae > Galeruca > Galeruca laticollis. The sequence goes on from OY998182.1 coordinate 5,685,618, forward strand.
TGGGAGCATCTATCTCAAGCGCAATTGCACAACTGGTTATGGAAGATCTGGAAGAATCCATAATTGGAAACTTGGAGTACCAAGTTCCTTTTTTCTTTAGGTACGTTGATGATTGTATAGCACTAGTACCAGTAAACAAAGTAGAAAATGTTCTTGACAATTTCAATAGCTTCCACAACAAATTGAAATTTACTGTTGAGAGAGAACAACAAAATAAAATAAGTTTTTTAGACTTAACTCTTCACCACATCAACAACACGATTAAAACTGAATACGTGAATTTTAATTCTCAACACCCGATGTCTCAAAAAAAATCAGTTGTCATAGGACTCGCAGATCGAGCCATAAAACTTTCTGATTACGAATACCGAGAGAACGCCATAAAAAAGCTAAAGAAGCTCTCTGTCTAAATGATTACCCAAGTAAACTAATTAATACAATATTTAAAAACCGTATATACCTCTTTTACAATCAAACTCAACATAAAAATATTTCACACAATTTACCCCAAAAAAAATATCTCTCTTTACCATACGTTTCGGGACTTTCAGAAAAAATTGGAAGCATTTTCAAAGATCACAACATAACAGTGTCTCACAAGGGACATAATCTTTTAAAATCAAATTTTAGTAAACTAAAATCAAAAATTCCCAAAGAAAAAAGAAGCAATGTCATCTATGAGATCCCTTGCAAAGACTGTAAAGGTGTATATATTGGACAGACAAGTGAATATCTTAAAAACCGCCGAAATGGCCACAAGTATGATAAAAAAAACAGAACAGCCCTGACAAATCATAGTTCTGAACACAAACATACATTTGACTATGACAGCACAAAAATATTGAGAATTGAAAGCCACCAAAAAAAAGAGAAGTCTATGAAATGATAGAAATCCAAAAAAACCCATATTCTATCAATGCTAAATCTGACACAAATAATTTATCAAAAATTTATGTTAATTTAATCAAATAGATGTCTTTTCCGGTGCATTGTCTATAAATGAAATGACATCCTGTAATGTTTCTAAATCCTTATACCATAATAACATCAGTAAAAAACTTTTTCAAAGACAAAAATTGATGTGTATTAAAAACCTTGTTCCATCACAATTACTGAATACAATACAAAAAAAGAACTAGTTCTATTTACTAACAATAAAAATTTTTGTTCCTTTTAAGAAGTAATTATTGTCATAATATAATGTAGTGTACTGGCAGTTGTATGTGGGTTTTATATTGATACTAAATGTTTTTAATAAAAATGATTGTTTTCGTGTATTTTAACATATTTTAACATGCGCTCGCCAAGCTCTTGTTTTATGGTAAGTTATTTTTAGGATAGACATATGTAGTGTATAAATTGTTAATTTTTTGTCATCTATCTGTAGAATTATGTTCTGATGAAGGACACGATATGTCCGAAACGTAAACAAAAACAAAAATGTTAATTAAAGCCAAAAAAACCATTTGATTTGTTTAACTAGGAACCTACAATCCCAAGAAAAATTTTTCCAAAAAAAAATATATAATGAAATAAGGTTCAAGAAAAAAAAAACTAAATATATATATATATATATATATATATATTATAATATAATTTATTATTAAGATTAATTTTATTTTATCTATGATTTAATGGAAGTATAGCTCATGGTAAGTTTAGTTATATTTTTATTTAGTTATTTAGTGGTTTAATGGAGAACATGAGAAACTTACTCTCGTTGGGTTCATGATAATTAAAATATATGAAATTTGCATTTATCAAATATTACCTTACCATTGTTTCCTACAAAAATAGTGTGAGTGTTAGCGCGGAACATACCTATTCAACCTCTATGATATCATACCGTTGTCTATCATCAATATATAACATAAATAAAATGCAGAAGAGTCAAAATTTAGTATATATAATTATGAATCATCAAATTGAAAAACATTATCACTATTAAGGAAAAACTTCAGTTAAACAAATTATTATCACAAACTACTATACAAATTGAATATTCTTAGACTTAGAAAATAGTTATACGTGAAATTTGGCCAAACTAGTTATATATATATGTCTGAATTGTTTTAAATGGTACCATATAAATTATATATACACTGACCTGTTTATAACACTTGGAAGTCTCTTCATGTGCACTCTATTCCTGTTCTCCCCTCCTGGAATGAAGCTGGACTCTCTTCAAATCGTGGAAATAAATTCGCTAGTTTGTATCGCAGGTAAGTCAATATTATTTATTAAATTGTTCTTCTCACTTGACTTAAAATGTTTTGCAATGATCCTAAATGCTTTTAATCAAATACATGAGACTATCATGTAGGAATTTACTTAAAATTCACGCATAGCGTCCCTTCTCAAATTCAATAGTTGATAATTTCCACAAATAATTGTTATTTAGAAATATTTTTTTCTCTAAATGTTTCTTAGGATATACTTTATCATTTATATTCAGTTTTTACTTAAATTTCAAACAATTTTTACTTATTTTAGTTAAATTTTTAGAAAGATTTTCTTACATGTTCATTTTCCTAAGCATCACACCACACACTCCTTTGTTTTTTTTAAATCAACAAACTTTTGTTGCTAGTCTTGTTATTTGGAACAAAACACTACTGAGTTGCTAGATATTTCATAGTCTTTTGATTGAATATTTAATAGTTGATTTACTTGTCTTCTTCTTATTCCTATTGTTATTAATTATTTGTGTAAAATTTCAGTATAATTCATTATACCTATTTGCATGTGAACAATTTCCAAAATATATCTTATATTTATTTACAATGATAGTATCTATCCCACTTTAAATTTTAAATATCAATGAATTTACAATCATTACGTCCTTAAAATCTTTCATAATGCCTTTCAATTCATTTCTTATATATAATTTACCAATTATCTCCTATGAACTTGTCCTATCATTTAATACAATTACATATTTTTAAACATTCCATCCGCTTTGCAAATATTCAATATTTCAAAATTCTAACTTACTTCTGTGGTTGAATATATTTCTATGTTTTAGTTCTATGCTACATGACGTGACGTTGTATGTAGTGACAGTTCAATGATTTCATTTCAACAAATGTGATAACTTGTCTGTATATGAGTATCAAATATCCTGTAATAATAATAATTTCATGTTCTTTTCAGATTCATTTTGATATTCTAGATACAATATACATATGATCAACTGTGCTGCTAATAAAAACAATATGAATTTATAATTTACCAAGGATGGATTAAAATTTATGACTCATTGTTTACAACTGAAATCTAAGGTAACGATTTTCAATATTATTGATGTATTTATATAGTTATAAAGGATAATTGATATCATAGGTGTTTGATTTGGTATGAAATATATTTCTTACTTATAATTATACGTATAAATGATAATTCTGTCTGTCTGAAGAAAGTGCTCTCTATTCACCATCTGACAAAGTTCAAATTTCATATATTTGTGTCTCATTCTCTTTAATATTTACTACGATAAGTTCATATATATACATTGAACCAGTCCTCTAATATATATAAATAATTCACGTATGAGATTGAATATTAAAAAAAAATTTATTAATACGTAGGGTGTACCATTAGACACTACCTAGTTAAAAACTGAATTTAACATAAACGAAAGAATGAAGTAAGCAAATGTATTATCAAATATTGAGAAAACCAATTATAGAGAAAGGCTTAAAGGATAAGGAATAAAATTTTAATGATAACATTATAATTATGTATAAAAATTTTACCTTCACAATTAAATCCTAAGGTTAAGTCAATGTCAACAATTTTCAAAATCATCTGAACACTGCCATGTCAATATATGGATGAAGTAGAATGTTGTTTTGTTTGAAACCTAAAATAATAAGAATTAATAGTCAACTTACTAATTGATATTCACAGACGATGGTAGTAAAAGTTTACAATTTGAAAAAGAATTTATAAAAAAAGAAAAATTTTATGAATGATGAGATACGGAACAGAGCCATGTTATATGTCAAGGAAATATGTTAACTAAACAAAATTTAATGAACAGGAAGTAATAAAATCTAGTGATTTTCTTGCCAACCTAAAATACTTGATTTGTAATTGAATATAAAACATAAAAGGCAAATTTGGAAATAAATAAGAGTTTATACAAAATAAAATTAGTAAAAATTCATAAATTGAAAACTAAACAGTTCCATATATATAAATAATCATTTTAGGTTGTAGAAATTGTATATTTAATTGTAAATAAATACACAATAAAAAGGGAATTACAACAAATTTTGGGATTGTAATACATGTAAAGGACATTTTATATATTCCCTAAGACATTATAAACCCATTTATATAAGTGTTATTATCCTCCAGGACAATTTCAATTAAAGAATTTTGTATTTTCATGAAAAACACTCAAATTGACAATTATCGAATAAAAAACAATGTAAGGAGGCTTTGTTTTTGATATGTGAAAAAGTTTGTTGATTTAAAAAAGAATTGAGAATCGGGCATTGGTGGAAGAATGGTTAGCATCTATGTAGCTCTCCTCAACAAAAAATTTTCATAAAACTATGTAAAAGTAAATAATTTTAAGTTAAAAACCATTATAAAATCATAATATCAATTTTGTTTCAACTGTATAATAAAGTGCAGTGTGCAGAAAGAGTATTTCTTTAATAAGAAATTCCCAAGAAAAAGAGATGCTTAGCAGCAGTTCCACAGTGCCGAGAATTGGAAATAAGGTCGGTGGTTTTTAAGTTTTTTTAATTTGGTATTCCAAAGAGAAAGAAATAGTGAACAATTAAAATATTATTTGAACGTTTACATTAAAATTTCTCAAAAAGGCCAAAAACAATATAAAATGATGAATATCATTTCATATCCATGCTTATTCATGTAATTTTGAGTATCATGCAACTTTAATAATAGTTATAATTTGTACTTACTTGTAAAAAAAATTTATTTCAGATCATCATTGTTTACATTGCAAGTACCATTTCACTTCTATTTCTTCTAATGCATGTTTAACTATTTCTATAACTATTCATCATTCACTTTACTCGCATTTTGATATATGTATGTAACTGTATAGTGTAATTTTCTCAATAATATATCGATGATTGCAATGAATTTAAGAACGTTAAATTTATAAAAACATGCATACAAACAACATCGACTGTGAACCATACGTTTTGTGTCGTTGTGAAACGATAAACGAGGATTTGTTTCTCCTATGCGCCGACGCAGTCATTTTAAGCATTCAGTGCGCATGTCCAGTCAAGAATGCAGGAGCGGTGTAAAGAATATTTATGTGAAAAGAATTTGAATATAATCTCAACAATTCATTAAATCATTTCGTTAAAGTGTTGGTTTAATATTCAGAATACATTTAGAAAATGGTGCTCAATTCATTCATTCTATAATAATATTTGAAGTCGATAAAAACGAAGGTATATCTTTTATGCACGAATAGAACATACTATAAAAATTTCAGAATTCAATATTTAAATGTGTATCAAAGTTATACATATGCGTCCAGAACTCAAAGGGAGGAGTCTAATGCTGCCGACTATCATATAAATTATAAATAAAATTAAATTTCACAGATTATCATGAAGAACTAGCCGAAGGTAAAGTAAAAAAGGTGAAATATACAATACAATAAAGATAAATCATATAAAAATAAGTTTCTCATAGTAAATTTATAACAATTATAATATATATATATATATATATATATATATATATATACATACTTTTTCTATGGTTCTTTGGTTTTAGTTAGGATAACCCCAAAATTTATTGTTTTTCTTAATGTTCTGTTGATTGAAGTTCAATTAAAATAAATTAGAAAAAACATTAATTTAGATGAATGCATTTTAGTAGAAACCGTGCAAGATTATTTAAAAATATTCATCAACTATTCAAAGCTGTCAATTCACTTCCAGATGCCAAAAATTGAATGCTGGATAAACACCAATTTTTTTCTTTATGAATTGAATATTATGAATTAACGATGATGCACTATTTGCTGTCTAAACTTGGGTTATCTGTGGTCTAACCATGTGTTTATAATTTTTTTCCATTGACAGCTTTAATAATTGAAAATTATTTTATCTTTTTCTTTTGTTTCCCTTAACTAACTCCATTTTTTGGTTCGATCATCTTTGTTTTAATTGTTCTAAAGTGTATTTTGATTTTTTTTTGGATTTTAAATTATTTCATCAAGAAAATTTCGCGAGAAACAACACATTTTACTATATACTAGCTGATGTTGATGGTATACCACTAGATGTAGATTGTATATTGATATTGACTGCTTCATCTGAAACATAGCATTGAAAGATCTAACTTTTTATTAGCAAGAAGCAGACTTGCAAATACATCGTAGAAATCGCATTTTTGTGTAATCTATGGGACATAGTCGAAGCATATATGGGGTGAAAATGTCGATGACAAGTTCTTTTTGATTTAAATATTACTAAAGGATCCATCTCACTCAGCGTAGCATCGTTTATATTTTCCAGCCATTTGTTAAATCGTTGTAAATCCATTATGGGCTTTGGAAATATGTGGCGGATTTTAGATATTTCAATACACCCAGGGATACAACAATTACTATGAAAAGGCATTGTGTTCAATCACTGTTGTTTGGTATAACTTTTAAAAACAATAATCTACAACTAAAATTAACTACACCACGAATGTTCCGACTAAAACTAAACTTTAAAAATCCAGAATAATGTTAAAAACACTTAAAACACAGAAATAATCAAAAAGCGGAAACAATACAGAATTCAATAAAAATAAAATCAGCTGAAGTTATTATGCTAAAACCTGCATAGAAAATGGCGACTACTAAAAAATGACAACAAAAGCAGAAACCTCCGAAAACCGATGACAAAAAAGAAGAAGAGCACAGCTGGCGACACCTACAGCTCTGTCCCCTGAGTTATGATTTTGGTTTGACCTTGGGTAACCTGCGTGGAATATCTAGGGATTACTTATCTCTGATGAACGGATTCGTAATTAACATGGTCTGAAACTTCACTAATGGTGAACAAATTTGACCTCTGATTGGGGTTAAGTGACTTTGCCAACTCTAAAACTATATAGTCTACAGAAATATATATTATAGGTAAATATATATATATATATATATAACAACAAAGAAAATCATGGGTAATTCACGCATATATATATATATATATATATATATATATATATATATGGTTTCGAAAAATTGCATTTTCTTTTTCAAGGCTGAAATATGGACATGTTGGTACATTTTATTATTTAACTAATTTTTTTAGTAAAGTGAGTTAATAATTATTAAAACAGTTCATACTCGGAACAATAAAAAAATATATTTTATGTATAGATACTTTTTAAGTACTAATTCAAAAGGATCTTTCCGATGTGAAGTAACATTATATGTTTTTCAGAGTGTCACAGTTTGAGTGACAGTTTTTTGGTTGAGACATAACCCAGTTGATGTTTCAACCAAAAAACTGTCACTCAAACTGTGACACTATGACTAACATATACAGTGTACGTAGTTTATTATCAATAAAGAATTAAAATCATCATGGGCGTATCCAGTGAGGGGCAGAGGGTAGTTGCATATCTACCTTCAAGTGTGGGTTTCATAATATTTGTTTTTTATGGAAACTGAGCTGCGTGGTTTCTATTATTTAGAGAAATAAAGTGCTCTGTGATAAACATTACGAGCTAAACTTTGATTTCTGTCCCTTTGTCCGGGTTCTACATGGTGATACTTGAATATACTTGTTCCAGCAATTGCTTTATTTTTTTAATACTCAGTCCACAACTGTATCCTGTTTTATTCATAATGTTTTTGGTCCTTCGAGCCGGGTCTATATTGCGATTAGACAATTGGAATCATCTATATTTACGAAAAGTTAAAGTTGCTAGAGATTACTCAACTTCATGTGCGCGAGTGTTGATCAATTTTCAAGAAAAATAACTCTACTTGGCAACACCGCGCATCGTGGGATTCCAAATTACTTCCAATATCAATTGTTAGGAAAGAGAAATGATCGTTTCTCTCTCTCTCTGTAAGAATTCAACAGTATTTCCACCTGTAGAATTTTAGCACAAAGAGGAATCGTAGAAAGTTCTGAACCGGTTATCTTGGGTATTCCTTAATTATCAGTGATTTAATTTTTTTCCTTGTTTGGTTGTTGAGGAAAGTTAATCGATATATGATTTGTGTTATTATTTTAAAATTTATTTACATATAAAAATATTTTATACTACAAATTAAGTCAACTATTGTTAATTATTATTGATTACTATTTTAAAATTTGCAATTGTGTATTAGAAATACTATCAATACGTACTTATCGCCAATATTTGGAAAGTTATCAATTTTGATTTGAATTCTACTCTATATTTTAATTATATTCTGATTGCTGTTAAAAATTTGTATTTTAACAGCCGCTTATCGATTTTTTTTAAAAAGTTTATTTATTGTTGCGCTATTGTAATAATTGTTCGGAACTCTACTCGCTATATATTAGTTACCGTTGTAAATTTGGATTTTAACAGCCTCTAATCTAGATTTTTACTAAAAAGAGTTTATTTATTGTTGCACTATTGTAATTGTTTGGAAGTCTACTTGCTATATTTTAATTATATTTTATTTACGGTTATAAATCTGCATTTTAGGAACCACTTAATGAGATTTTTTTTGAAAATTTAGTTATTGTTGCGCTATTGTAATTATTTGGAAATAATTAATCGCTCGCGTTCACATTTTTATTATTAAGTGGTTGTAGTATTCTTTATTCGTGCCTTGAACATTGCTATTCATTCGCAGCAAAATGGCGGTTTCTATAACTACTTTTAAAAATAAGAGATCTGGCCACACAAACCTAACCCATTTACACCTCCTCCTTGGAAAGAACAAACCCAGATGTGAGAAGTGCGGCATCCCACTGACAACCCAACATATATTAACTTGTGCAGCCTTCAATTTTCACAGACAATTTCTCAAAATACCCCAGATCGAAAACATTCTTAGAAACCAAAATGACGAGCTTAACCAGGTGATAACTTATCTAAAGTCCACAAATTTATTTTATAAAATATAAATGACCCCAATGATATATCGACGAGCACCTAGATGTCGATGCTCCTCAAAAAAAAAAAAAAAAAAAAAAAAAAAAAAAAAAAAAAAAAAAAAAAAAAAAAAAAAAAAAAAAAAAAAAAAAAAAAAAAAAAAAAGAGAGAGAGATCTGGAACCAAATCTCAGCTCGCGAGAATTGACTCGTTTGTCGCTAACATTACTGGTGCCGAAGCTTCTTATTTAATTCAAGTTAAATTAAACAATCTTATTAGTCATTATGATAATTATCAGGCCATTCAGTCTGAAATATTAGGGATCACTTTTAATAGTGGAGAAAATTTATCCGATAGTGGAATCACGGAGGATCTTGTTGCTGATTGCATTGCCAAACTCACTTCTTTAGTTGATAAAAGTACTAAGATACCGGATAATGTACCAGGAAATGCAAATGTTGTTCTTCCAAAAATTAATATTAAACCATATAGCGGTGATCAACCCGAATGGACACTGAAAAATTGTATTATTTGAAAAGTCTTTTACGTGGCTAACCGCTCGAATTGGTAGAAAGTTTAAGTGTCACCAATCAAAATATTTCGGTAGCTATTCAGATTTTAAAAAATGTATATGATGATAAACTGTTACATACGTTTTATTCTGAATTAGTTGATCAAAAACCTTCACCCAAAAGTAATGCTGAGGGTCTTAAAGGATTTTATATACAAGCAAAAAAGACTTTAGATCTTATTAAAAATTTGGAACTTAAAGCGGAAGAAAGGTTTGAAACTCTCATAGTTTTTCTCTTAGAACAAAAGCTAGATTTTCAATCTAGACGTGCTTCCGAAAGTGAACGTAAGTCGAACACTCTTTCCACGATCGATAATTTTTTTGAATTTGTGAAATAACGTTTTACCGTTTTGGAAAATTTGGATTATTTTGAAACCTCCTCAAAAAAGGATGCTAAAATATCTGAAAATAAACTCAAAGTTTCTTTGCATAATAGTGTGAGGGATAAATCAAACCACACTGTTAATTCTTCGAAACCGACCGAAATCGTTCAATTAATAGAAACAATTTAGCGCAGGCTCTTGAGTCATCAATCCATCCTAGTAATACTCGATCTTCTATCTTGCAAAGCAATTTGTCCACAATGTATCCTAATGTCGATAATACAGTTGATCAGAATAATACTCCGCAAATTTCGTTACTAGCACTGATAACCAAATAATTTTATTACCCGCCGCTTTGGTGAATGTCCATTGCAATAATGGTCAAATAAGAACCGCTATATCACTTCGAAACTCTGCTTATCAAATTAGTGTAATCAAGAAGACTTATGATGATCTTCTAAATCTTCCACATCGAGCTCATCACGTAAATATAGCGGAGCTCGGACATAATAGTCATGATCATACTACGAATGTAGTTGATGCCTGTTTTAGCTCTATGGTAGAGCCGTTTAAGTTTTTTAATTTGACTTGTTCATTTATAGAACATATCACAAGTAAGCATTCTCAAGTTACAATTTCACCGGATAAGTTCAATTTACCCACTCAAGTAAAACTGGACTTGGCGGATCTTCGGTTTTTCCAGCCTGGAGAAATCCAAATATTCATCGGAGCCGATTTGTATTTCAATTTATTAAAAAAGGAAGTCATTCATCTGGTAGCTAATTTACCTACCTTTGTGAATACTCACTTAGGTTTTGTTCTCGCGGGCCCTGCTCCCGAATTTTATCTAAATGGCATTAATAGAAAAAATGCGATTTCTTTTTTAACTACCCTTGATAATGAGGAAAATGTTGAAAATAATCTAAATAACTTAGTTGAAAAACTCTGGGAGAGGGAAGAAATACATAATGAAGAAATAGCTGAACAAATATTTCTGGAAACTACTATTATTTTACCCTCGGGAAGATATCAAGTTAACATGCCTATGTTAACAGACACTGATAAAATATTAGTTCATTCTCTCTCAATAGCCAAAACGCGGTTTTTTAATCTAGAAAAGTTCTATTCGATTATATATCCTTAGGCCATGCTATATTGGTACCTATGTCTCACTGCAACTCATTGCAACATATCAAATGAATTAAAATATTTTGTTCCACATCGAGCTGTTGTATGCAATGAAGATGTATCTACTAAACTTCGTATCGTTTTTGAGTATTCCTCTCGTTCTTCATCTGGAGTATCTCTTAATGACTTAACATGCAAAGGATCTCAAGTCCAGGATAATTTGTTTGACATTATTTGCCGTTTCCGATCATTTCGATACGTCCTTTGTGCGGATATACAAATGACGTACCGGATGATTGAAGTTTCTCCTCATCAACGTCATTTATAAAATGTACTTTGGCTGATTCATTTACTTGCATCGAACTTTCTAGGCTTAGTTTTGGCCAAAAGTGTACTCCTTACCTCTCTACCAAGGTGTTTAAGGACATTGCCGAAAAAAATCCTTCTTATCATTTAGCTCAATATGCCATACTTTGGCAAACCTACATGGACGACATCCTACGTGGAGTCTCTGAAATTTATCATTTAAAAATTCTTCTTTCCGAATTAAATACTGTTCTCAATACACATGGCTTCTATTTGCCTAAATGGCACTCCAACTCCTTGGAATTTCTTAAATCTCTCTCAATTGATTCTGACTAATTAGACTTGAATTTTAAAAGGCTTCCCTGCAAAATTCTTGGAATGAAATGGAACTCTTCGTCGGACATGCTTTAGATTTGTTTTTCTCCTCTGCCGTTTGTCACGTGTCATTCCGTCGCCAGTCAGTTGACGACGGAGACTAGTAGAGTTACGACGTCAACGACTACCGATGTAAATCACGATTAGACTGCATCGCGCCTCATAGGTACATACGCTATGGATAAGTGGTTGAAAAGAAACGCCGAAGGAACATCAAATGAAGAAAGAAATGCTTCTGAAGGTTTATCAAATAAAGTAAGATGATATTTTTAATAGTGTTACTATTGCAAACGAACCTACCTATTAATATTGTAACTATACAATTGAGGGGTAAAGGTGCAAAACCAGGAATGTCAAAAAAGTGAACTAATCTAGTTTTCTAATCAATTAAGAAATTTCAGAACGTAATTTTTGTTACTAAAATTAAGACTTTGAAAGATAAACTTTACTCGTAGTTGCTATTATCAGTTTATATGTTTAAGTGATACTAACCTAAGAAAAAATGGTTATCTTTTAAATGTTAAAATCCCAATAATTATCTAAACAACTTTTTTTATTATTTAGAAAAGTCGCATCCACCCGAAGGTTATTAGCGACGGTATAATCGAAAATTTTATATTTTATAAAACATATTAATTGATTTTAGATAGTCAGTTACGAGCCGGTGATCGCAGAAATTTCCAATGAGTTTCTTCAAATCGGTAGGAATGTTGTGCATGCTACGTTGATTATGAAATCTGGGACATTCGACCAGGAAATGTTTTACACTATCTGTTACATTGCACACAGTGCATTTTGGTGGGTCGTCGTTTGAAAAAATGTAGGAGTGAGTATACCTGGTATGGCCCAATCGTAGGCGTGTAAGAATCACTTGCGTACGTCGATCGCTACTTTTAAACGGACATGGAGAAACGTCACTTTTGATTTGCCGTAATTTCGACTGAGAACTTTCCCAGTCCCGGTTCCACTTACACAAAACTTTATTTTTAATGAATACCTTGAGATCACTAGCAACACTCCGACACTCCGAATCTGGTTCGTCATTAGAAATAGCACTACGGGCACAAATGTCTGCTTTTTCGTTGCCTTCGATGCCGATGTGGGATGGGATCCATATGAAGTTGACACATCTGGAGTTTTCTTGAGCCTGTAGCAGTTCTGATTTTATCATTTTCTCAATAGGGTTTTGGGGATAGACCTGTTTTAAGTTTAACAAAGAACTGAGAGAGTCAGAAATAATTAACGCTTTTGGAATGTTGCAAGAATTTATGTGTTGGAGGGCTTTATAGAGTGCAAAAACTTCGGCTGAGAAAATACTCAGGGTTGGAGTAAGTTTAAATTGCAGACTAAGATTGGTTGTTACAATTGCTGCTCCGACTCCCATTTCACATTTAGATGCGTCTGTGTATATTTTGATTGAAGTCCTGATATTCTTCCAATATTAATTTAAGGTGAGTTTTAAAGACGGCTGGGCATACTTCCTGTTTATTAAATCTGCTCAAACTAGTATTAATGGTGGGGACGTTGATGGTCCAGGGAGGCGGGTGATCTAGATCTAATGGAAATAATTCTGGAAATTGGATGTCTAAATACTGGAGATATGTACGTATTCTCTCATAATAAGGTTTAGGTGTATGCGGTTTGTTGTTGAAGTAGTTAGTATATTTTTTGGTGAAGGCATTGGTGTAGAGAGGTTTGTTTCTATTCGAGGCTATAGATGTGGCGTGTGAGAGAGTTAAGAACATTCTTCTGTAATGCAGAGGTGGCTCACCAGTTCTGAAAGCTCCTAGTGCAATTCGGAGGCCATTGTTGTGCACAGTGCCAGTAACTTTAGAGTTGTATTGGAAGCCGAAGCGTGTGCAATGGAACCGTAGTCTATTTTTGACCTGATTAATGTTTTATAAATAGTAAGTAGGGTATTGTAATCAGATCCCCAACATTTATTGGCCAATGTCTTCATTAGATTTAGTCGCTTGTTACAAGAACGGGCCGTTTGTTTAATATGTTCCTTCCATGTAAGCTTTTCGTCGAACCACATTCCCAGGAATTTTACCGACGATCTGAACGATAAATTTTTACCATATAATTGTAATGTTGGATAAACGTCTAGACTTTTTTTTGAAAAGAACATGGCGGTTGTTTTTGATGAGGAGAATTCAAAACCTGTTTTCAAGGACCATTGTTCGAGTTGCGTTAAAAATTTTTGCAAAATATTCGTCATGAGGGAAGTATTTTTTCCTTTAATATATACCACAAGATCATCTGCATACACACGTGCTTTCAAGGGTTTCGACAAGCCCTTGATGATATTGTTTATGGCCACTAGGAATAATGTGGGGCTGAGAATGGATCCTAGTGGTGTCCCATTATCTTCTATCTGATCTGCAGAGTAAGAGCTATGGACTCTTACGCGAAAATATCGGTTCTTCATAAAATTACTAATGAATTTCAAACAACTTCCCCGAATGTTCCACATGTGCAGTTGCTTTAGAATATTAAGTTTCCAGCAAGTATTGAAAGCTTTTTTAAGATCAAAGAATATAGCAATACAGGTTTATTTTGTCGATAGAGCTTCATGAATGTCACTTTCTAAATCCAGGATGTTGTCAATCCCTGAACGATTTTGTCTGAAACCATTTTGTTCGGATATTAAATGGTTTGCCTTTTCTAAAGTCCACGTAAGTCTGCCATTGACCATTTTCTCCATCAGTTTGCTGGTTGAGCATGTTAAACTTATAGGTCGGTAAGATGAAGGTTCAGTGCGAGATTTGTGGTGTTTAAGGAGCGGAAGGACGATGGATTTGGACCAGATTGATGGAAACTGGTGTTGTTTCCAAATGCAGTTAATCAGTTTCAGGAGCGTTGTTTTTGCTATATCGGGAAGATGTTTTAAAAATACGACTGGGATATCATCTGGTCCTGGACTGGAATTTCTCAAATTATTAAGGGCGTTATCCAATTCAGCCTTTGTGAAGCTCATGTTCAAAGCAGTATGTTCATTTCCATCCAGTGACAGCTTCGAGTTTTCTGCAGCTAATTTATTATCGAGAAAAGTGATGTTGTAGTTTTCGTTCGATGACATTTGCTTGTAAATACTGGCTAATATGTTAGCCATTTCACTTGCAGAGGTTGTGACTGTGTTGTTGAATTTTAGACTAGTTATTACTGGTTTATAATTGAAGCCCGAAATTTTCCTTACTCTTGTCCACACTTCGCTGATAGGAGTAAAACTATTTATTTTTGAGATATATTGAAGCCAGGAGTTTTTCTTTGCGAGTTTCGTTGTGAGGTGAGCCTTGGCTTTATGTTTCTTGAAATCTATCTTGTTTTCAACTGTCTTGTGTCTTTTATATTTATTCAAAGCTGCTTTGCTTGCACGAATTGCTGCTTCACATTCTGGATTCCACCAAGGTACAGGAACGTGATTCAATTTTGTCCTTTTTGTTTTGCCTATAAATAGTTCAGCACTGCTCAGAATTATATTGTTAAAATTTGATAATGATTCATCGATGTTTTCAGATAGTTTATAGTTTGAGATAGCGACTTGAATATGCTCAGCAAAATCGGACCAGTTAGCAGAGTCGATTTTCCATTTTGGCAGAAAAAGATCCGGATATTGATGAGTACAACGATTTATTATTATAGAGTGGTGGTCACTATCATAGGTAAAATTCAGGACTTCCCAGGATAGGCGAGGTGTTAACGAAGGATCGCAAAGGGTTAGATCAATTGCAGTTGAGTCCCCGGTATTGATGTTGAATCTAGTTGGGGTTCCGTCATTGAGAAAATTCAGTTGAAGATCCGAGATTACTTTTTCAACAATTTTGCGTCTTGTGTCTGTATATAGCGAGCCCCATATTATGTTATGGCCATTAAAATCGCCCAAAATTATGCGTGGATGTGGTATTTGCATGAGTAGATCTTTTATGTCGTTATAGGAGGCTGGATAACTTGAGGGTAAATAAATGTTGCATATGAAATATGTGCTAGGTGAGTTGATCTTGACAACGATAGCTTCTAAGTTGCTAGTGACAGGAAATGTTTTTGCCTCCAATGCCTTATTGACTAGAGTAGCTACTCCGCCGGAAGTGAAATTAATATCCCTTATTCGGTCTTTGCGAAAACAGTCGAATGGCTTTGAATTATAAGTATTTTGACGTTTGAGATTAGTTTCTTGTAGGCATATAATATCGGGGGAGTGCTCCCCAATTAGGATTTGTAGCATAGCAAGGCGATGGAAAAATCCGTCGATGTTCCACTGAAATATTGACATTATATAATTTGCTGACTACTTTGGGATATGTCACTATCCCACTCTGAAGTATCGTTACCCAGGAACTTGAAAATTTTCTTTTTCAAGTTAGTAAATCGAGTCTTCATAGATCTATCTTTTAAGTGGGGGTGAATTTGAGAGAGCATATAGGTCAGGGCTAGGTAATCTGTTATATATTCTTCGATCATACTGATGGGATCTGTAGAGCCACTAACATTGGTTATAAGTAACGCAAGTTGATCATAGTCTATAACGAATGGAGGAGATTGATTATCAATAAAATTTTTGGCCGGCTCAAGTAACTGTATTGTGCTATCTGATGTAAGACTGGGTGTTGTCAAAACGGTTTTCTTTTTCTATAATTTTTGTTTGTTTCTCGGTAAAGGAAATGAGTTGTGATCGTTTCCAGCTGTGTCTGATTCAGGTGTAATTACTTCGTTTATATTGCGCTTTGTTTTGTTGGAGCTGTTGTTGGCTTCTTCTGGTGCATCCCTGTTAGTAAATGCAACCGGCGTGGCGTTAGAGGTTGCCGCATCTTTTGTGGTTGAATTTGAGTCCACTTGGAAGGCTGGTATTACATTTTGCATGTCAACGGTGTTTGTTGGAACATAATTAGATGTATTTGCGCTAATTGGTAAGTTGGAGCTGCCTGTCGGTTGAACTTGCGGTAGAGATGTTTTAGGTTCAGTACATTGAGATACTATGTGACCAGGTTTTTTACAATTGTAACATACCATACCATCTTGAGACAGAAAAATTTGGTACGTCGTATTTTCAAAGTCTACTGTAAACGAATCTGGTAGCGATAAATTGTGAGGACTGACGTAGATTTGCCTCCGAAAACTAAGAATATGGCTATACTCAGGTAGAGAAGAACTGATTCTTAAACATGTTAGGTGAGAAACAGGATTCAGTCCGATGTTTATTAATTGTTCTATTAATAGATTATGCGGTATTGTAGGACATACGTTCGACAGAATGAGTCTTTCAGCAGGTGTTATTAGTCTTCTGGCCCTAACTATTTCTCCCTGTACTTTTATGTATCCATGATTATTTATGAAGTCATCCACCAACTGTTTACTAGATAGGTACATACATATACGATTATGGGACAATCGAGAGGAAAAAATGATATTTTTCGGTTGGATTATGGTTCCTAGAGGAATTAGATAATCTTGTAATTGAGTGTTTTCTAAAGTACTGAAAACTATTGCCTGTTCTTTTGAGGGAAAATGTTGTTTTGATACTGCTGAAGAGTAGGTATTGGGGGTTCGAGATTGGTCTTGAGATGAGGTCAATGATTGAGAATAGTTGTTGGTATACATTTTGAAATTTTCACAAGAACACGAAGTGATAAAATAATTAAGTACGGCCCTGGCAGTGCGATAAGCCAGGCACTTGAATCTGCTATAAGTAAGGTTTGTTTACTGATAATAATGGAATATTTAGTTGTATTCGGCTTTACAGTTGATAATCCGGAGTAAAGTAAAACTTGATCACTTACTGTTTCTACGGAATCCAACCAATTTATTAAAACAATTGAATTATCCACACTGAATGTTAAAATAATCAGAGCACATGACTATTAGAATATATTATTGTTTACTTATGTAGAAGTATTTTATCAATATTAAAAGTACCGGTTTATATTCGAACACCGATATAACGTCTATATCGTATCGAGTATGGCACTCAACCCTAAACAACTTTTTGTTTTTGTGACCTTACTTGTTTTGCCCCTGTACCCTTCAATTGAGAAAGCCGATCATTCCCGAACTTTAAACATACATGCCGCGTTCATGTCAATCACGCCCACTAAACTGGGAGACGGCGCGCTCTGCTTACTGGAAGTCCATGTGGGCGTTCCGTGTCTCAATTGTCATGTTATTTTACAAATCAAATAAATCAATAGTGACATAACCTCATCATTATTTTAGTTCATTTCGGGTATTTCACACTTTTCACAGTTCATTAAGTTTAATCACGTTCAATTTTATAGAATGTAATATACAATTGCAAAACACTCACATCACATAACCCATAGAAAAACTGTAATTTATTTAAATTTTTCGACCAATCACACGCTTCAGATTTACGATTGTTTTCAATAGCATTATAATTTTAGACCGATTATAATCAGAGTGATCCATTGATATCAAAAATGTATTTTGTTCCAACGGAGTCAGCCAACGAGTGAACATCGTTAACTGCGACTCTGACAACTTTTTACGTTATTTACGTGTTTTTCTTGAATATTATCAATAGTTCTTTGTGATAACACTGTGCAAATAATAATCAACATGTGATAATTAACAGTCAATTAGTGTTTTTGTTTTTACAAACTACAAATCCTTACTATTAGTCAGTTGGACAATTAAATTCCCCAGTGGCGTGGCATTAGAATCAACAGGTAACTGATATATTCCTTTTATATTACCCACAGAGTCCTTCTGGGACGTCTGTCGCATTAACAAAATTTATTGTGAAGTGGTTTTGGTAACCAGGACCGCTCACAAAAATGAGCTCCATTAACAACCAAAATCAAATGTCGCCATCACAACCTATCACAACTAACCGCACAAAATCTTATGTTGCAGCAACCCTAACTAAACCTCCTCCTCCGACTTTTCCAAATAGGGATCAAGCCATTATTTTACATGCAATTTCCAACACCGTTCTCTTTGAATATGTAAAAGCTGTAGGGGACATTGTTACCCCTAAAAAAATTACCTTTGCGTCACGAATCTCAAATAACCGTATTTGTATTTATCTATCCTCGAGTAATATTGTCAATGATCTTCTCAGTGCCCATCAGAGCATCTCCATTAATTCCACAACTATCCCTATACGAAGACTTATTACACCGGCAAAACGTATTCTCATATCCAATGTATCTCCCACCATTCCTCACGCCATAATTGAAAAAGCTCTAAAAGATATTGGACTACAGTTAGCCTCCCCTGTTTCGTTTGTAAAATGTGGCGTACTAGGTGATGAATACGCTCACATTATGAGTTTCCGTAGAGTTTCTTACGTTATCCCTGAAAATGATAACTTCACCGTACAAACATCTCTCATAATTACTCATGATAATACACAATATAGAATATTTGTATCATCTGATAAGCTTGAATGTTTCCTATGCAAACAAGCTGGACATACTGCTGACTCCTGCACAAATACTACTACATCCCAAACACAAGACGACATCCCACCCCCCGCCAACTTTATATCACAATCTACGGCTAATATTTCTCTCGATAGTGCTCCCAGACAATTCACACTACCAAATACCTCGAATGAAACTGAGATAACTCAATTACTAACTACCCTAACTCACGGACAAAAAAGGGCCATATCAACTGATAGCAATGTTGATACCCCTCTCCAACTCACACCGGAAATCACACCTGAACCAACAACAAATCAAATGCTCCCCCCTTCATTTACTGACCCTAATACCTCCTCTAAACATCTAAAGAAAAAATCGAAAACAATTACCTCTGATCATCATAATTTAACACCCTCCACTCAAAAAGCAATACACGCTATTTATGAAAAAAATCCATCGGATCTCACTCTTACAGAAACCCAATTCACAGCTTTCTTAGAAAATACACATGGGAATATAGACCCTCTCAAGGAAGCTTTAATCTTCACCTCAAACACTCAAGGATTACTAAATGATATATCACTCCTGTATACCGAAACGAAGGAAAGGTCCCTCAAAAACCGCCTTACAAGAATTAGGAAAAAAATTAAACAACAAATAAATCCTGAAGACTCTGATAATATTAGCGTTTCCTCCGAATATCAAACTGATGAAGAATGCCTGCAAAAATCCTCACAGCCACCCTTATCACCTCCAAGTCAAGACTCACTTTCAAATTAATTCAATGGAACTGTGATGGATTCTTTCCTCGATTGGAAAGAATCCAGCAACTAGTTGTCGATGAACAGCCTGAAATAATATGCCTTCAAGAAACCAACACCAAATTATCCAAACTCCCTAAGCTAAAAAACTTTGAAGGATATCACTTTATCCGCACCGACTGTATACGTGCCAGTGGCATCACATCAATCTTTATTTCAAGCGAACTGTTTTCGTCTCACCTCCCACTCACAACAGATCTTGAGGCCATTGCCATAACCACTTGGTGTCCTAATAAGCTTACTATTTGCAACATATATATTCCACCTAACCACACACTAAAAGATACAGAGCTATTAAACCTTATCTACCAACTTCCTACACCATATATTCTTGTAGGTGATTTTAACGCCCACAACACCATGTGGGGATCCAACTATACATTCGGTAAAGGGAAAACTATTGAAAGAGTAATCAATTGCACAGGATCCTGCCTATTGAATACAGGCTCCAGTACACATTTCAACTTTTCATCCGGAACTCTCTCCTCTATAGATCTGAGCTTCAGGGACCCTAAATCAGCTACTCTACTAAATTGGCAAATTGCAGATGACCTTTACGACAGCAATCACTATCCCATCTTCATATCATCCAATGAACCAAATATTCAACAAAGTTTAACCAGGAGCTACTGGCGCCTAAATAATGCTGACTGGCCCAGTTACACAACTCATACAGATACCACATTATCCACCCTCTCGTTCTCCGACAATACAGACAATAACATGACGTTAATTACAAACGCCTTACTTTCAGCTGCCAATGCACACATTGGCAAAAATATTATTTCAAACAAACGAAAAACAGTTCCCTGGTGGAATACCTCTTGTCAAATTGCTGTAGATGAACAAAAGTTAGCACTCAAAAACTACCGAATAAACAAGACCCAAGATAATCTCTTAAAACTGAAAAAAGCCAGAGCCAAGACTCGATATACCATAAAACAAAGTAAAAAAGCTTCTTGGAGAACCTATGTGTCCTCAATCAACGAAAATACTAATCCCGCTGTTCTATGGAAAAAAATAGACAAATTCAAGGAAACAATACCAGTCTTAAAGTAGCCAATCTTATCTCTAACAACACTGTAATTAGTGAGAATCAAGAAATTGGTGAAACTCTAGCCAAACATTTTTTTGAGAAATTCAGAAGCAAAATCAACCCCACCCCACATGAAGCATTGACTGCTACACCTCCTATATCTTCTACCATAACAACTCAAGACATCACTTACCTAAATTCTTCTTTCTCTCACACAGAACTAACTTCGGCCATTCAATCCTCCAAGAACACTGCTTCTGGTCCTGACGATATCCCCTATATCTTTATAAAAAAACTATCCTTTGAAGGCCAACGTAAACTTCTTGAAATGTACAACTTAATTTGGACTTCCAACACAATCCCCAACCAGTGGCGAACCTCACTTATAATTCCCATTAAAAAACCAAACCAAGCGGTTACCTCACCCAGTGCTTACAGACCAATATCATTAACATGTACCATGTGCAAAATCCTTGAAAAAATGATTAACAAAAGGCTTTTATGGTACTTTGACAAACATAATATAATTGCTAAAGAGCAGTCAGGCTTCCGACGAAATCGCTCAGTCCATGACAACCTAGTACTTCTTCAAAGCCGTATTTCCGAGGCATTGAATAAGAAACAAGAATGCATTGCCGCTGTTTTTGACATCGAAAGTGCCTTTGATACCATTAGTAGACACTCTATACTGAACAAACTCACCCTTCATAACATCAATGGCAACATATTTCAGTTTATCCAAAATTTTCTATCGTCACGATCGTACAGAGTCTCAGTTAATGGCATTTTCTCATCAGCTTACATCCAATCGGATGGGGTTCCACAGGGCTCGGTTTTAAGTCCGACACTATTCAATTTAGCGATAAAAGATTTATGCTCTAATCTTTCTTCACCAATTAGACACGCTCTTTATGCAGATGATCTAATAATATACTGCCACGGACGTTCTGTCTCTACCACATCGAAACTAATTCAATCTGCTGTCGATACCCTTGGTTACAGAACTAACCTCCTAGGTGTATCTTTATCCTACACAAAATCTAGAATCATTAAATTCAGCCGACGCCCTCCCTCCCCATCCCCTCGTATTATGATCAACAACATTTGTATCCCTCTAGTTGGCCACTGCAAAATACTCGGTGTTACTTATGACTCACGACTTACCTGGAAACAACATCTACTAGAATTAAAAGGTGAGTGTAGTAAGAGGCTCAACATAATTAAAACCCTCTCACATTTTCATTGGGGTGCCGACGAAAATTCCCTCCTTAAAGTATATACGAGTAGATCGCTTATACGCTCCAAACTAGATTATGGTTGCTACATATATATGTCAGCTTCCAAAACATACACTGACCTCTTAAACCCCATACACAATACAGCTCTACGCCTCTGCCTAGGAGCCTTCCGATCTACCCCTGTTGAAAACCTTTATTGTGAAGCCAATGAACCACCCCTTTGGTTAAGACGACAACAGCTACTTCTCTCTTACGCAGCCTCCGTTTCCTCGAACCCCCATAATCCAGTATACCCCCTTTTTATATCACCGACATCTCCCTCACACAACGCATACCCAATATCATCAATTAAACCCATTCCATCAGTGCTAGCACAGCTACTTAATGACATAAATCTACGGCAAACAACTCCTCTCCCACTACCCCAGACTCCCCCTTGGGTCATTATCAGTCCTCAGCTCAACACATCACTTACACGATACGACAAACATATATCACCAAGGGAACTCATAATGAAAGCTTTTAATAACATCATACTAACAAATAAATACGATCTAGTTCTATATACTGATGCCTCAAAAAATGAAACAAGAGTAGGCTGCTCTGTAACAACGTCCCATTCTCATATTAACTCCTCCCTTATCCCTCTTTTATGCAGCGTCCATACTGGCGAATTATTTAGCATACTTCAAGCCCTCAAACACATCACTTTAACATATAAGCATGTAGCTATATGCACAGACTCACTAGCCTCTATCCAGACTATCCAAAATATATTTACCAAACATCCAATTGCCCAAAATATCCAAGATACTTACCACCAGCTTATCACTTCCCAAGATATATCAGTTACTATAATTTGGCTACCATCCCACATTGGTATAGCAGGCAATGAACTCGCTGATCATTATGCGAAAATTGCCTCAACATTCACTTACATTACTGACAATATCCAAATATGTGATGACTTGAAGGCACACATCAAAAAACGAACGGAAATTATATGGCAACAGCACTGGGATACAAACCGCTCTTTTTTACACGAAATACAGCCGTCAATCAATAGCCCTCTTCTTGCTCCTACAGAACTTACAAGGCGAGATCTAGCCATAATAAGGAGACTACGCATCGGACATTCTAAGTTAACGCATGGATACCTAATGACATCCAGCAACCGAACCTATTGTCAAATTTGTCAATCGCATTTCACAATAAAACACATTTTAACTGAATGTTACCAGTTCTCAGCCAGGAGACAACATTACCACCTCTCATCAAGCCTACGATATATGCTGAATAATCCAGAGCAAATTAACAGCCTACTGCAGTTCCTCAAAGATGTGCAGCTTTACAGCAAAATTTAACGAAACCTACATATGATATTATTGTCTTATTGTATTTTATATAGCAATGTAATCGTTTTGTGCAAGTGGCCATAGTCGCCGAGCACGTTAATTTTAATAAAAAAAAATGTATTGTTGAACACGTTGTTTTTTAAATGACAGGAAATGATTGTAATCGATTGTCGCGTTGAATAGCACTATTGTCATTTAATAGATTTAAGCCTTATTACAATAAATAACTAGTTCAATTCAAAGTGGAGTTGGTCGTCGAATCATGAATAGACTTTCATTATGTGCAGTTCACGTATTTTGCATTACCTGTATGCGTTTGACGACATCGGTTTTCATAATTTATGTCAGTGCATGCCACTTCCCTGTGTCTCTTTATTCCGTGTTGGCGCCTATATTACATAGAATCGGTGATATGATATTACTACTTTTACTAAGTATTATACGAGTTATGTTCCTTATTTTAAATTCTATTTTTTGCAGATCCGTGACAAATGTGCTCCTAAGAAATCAAAAACTTGTCACTTTCGCCAAGAATGGAATTGGATTACTTTTTAACCATGGTGAAAGAAAACTGCTGCTGCCTAATATGCAATACATCTGTGGCAATGCCCAAAAAAGGAAATTTAGAGCGGCATTTTAACACAATGCATAGTAAATATCAGACTGACTTTCCACCTAACAGTGAAATAAGAAAGAGTAAATTGCAAGCAATGAAATCGCAATTAAAAGTCCAAGAAAATATGTTTTCTGGGCCTATTGAGCGAAGTAAAACTGCAACAGAAGCACAGATTAGAGAAAGAACAGATACAAAAGCTTGACAGAGAACAGTAAAAAGAGAGAGAGATGGGTAGACATACCCAATTAAATGTCCATCGTCGTATGTCGACTCCGTTCGGGCCGCTGCGCGAAATTTTTCAACAGGGTTGTCAATTTGCATAATATTTCCTTCAATTTACGATCATTGGTCAAATATTTTATAAGCATTATTGTTAAGTGTGATAGTTATACAGATACAAATATTCGACAATCACTTGTTTTAAATCAATTTTATTAACATCAAAAGAATTATACAATTTAAAAAATTATAATGTATAAAAATCATACCATAAATATATACTTTTTTTCACAAATCATATCTTTGGCAACCATGCACAATAACGGTGACGGCTTCAGATACAGTCACACTTATTTCACATGCTGACAAATTGTTTGATATTTTCAATTCTTCTTCATTGAACAATGTCAAACTATATAACAGAAAATTTTCCGGGGAAATACACCAAATTGATTTTTTAAATGATTCAATTAAAATATTAAATAACATGAGTGTTATGAGCATTGCAGGGAGAAATATTACAAACCATTGCAAATTAATTAAAGGGTGGAAAATTACAATTAATTCCTTGTTAGAAATATGGGCATATTTAAAATCAAAAAATTTTAAATTTATTTTAACAAGACGTCTAAATCAAGACTGTCTTGAAAACTTTTTTGGTAGTATTAGACAACAAAGTGGAAATGCTACCAACCCTACCCCCATTCAGTTTTCACGTGCATTTAAAAAATTATTTTTTATCAACTTTTTCAATTCATCTTTCATGAATTGTGAAGATCAGTTTGAAAATTTATTATGTTGTTTGGCGCAGACCAACACTAATACATCTATGATTATTAAAACTCCTATTGCCATTAACCAATTTTCCGCAAATTTCAGAGTCACTAATTGTGATCATCATCGAAATCCATTGCCAGAACAAAACGCATTTAAATATGTGGTTGGATATCTTATTGGTAAGTGTCTAAAAATTCATTCATGTGATGTTTGTCAACAATTTTCTTCAAATACGCAAGTTTTGGACTTGACCAATATGTTTATTCATTATAAAGCATATGACAAGAACTTAGTATTTGGAAACCCGAGGACTCGTTTTGTCAATATATTTATAATTTAGAATGCCTTTTTTTCACAAACATAGAGAAATATTTGCCGAACCCTTCAGTTGGAAATAATTTATATATGATATCAACAGCTACAGAATTTACACATCCTTGTGAACGCTTCCCTCACGAATATTTAAAAAAATTGTTCATCCGATTAAGGATTTTTTATTTGCTGAAATTTAGCAATAGAGGTTTTTTTGTTCCAGCCAAAGAAAAATAGAAAACTGTCACTCAATTTATAATCAATAAATCAATTTTTATGTAAAATTGTTAATAATCTTGTTGATTCCAACGAGATTGCCTGCCTCGTTAAATTTAATATTTTTAAAGTTTTTGATATTAACTTTAGTGCTACAAATTATTATCAAAATTCTCCCTTGCGTAGGTGTTGTAAATCCTTCTACTCAGTCTATAACCATGTTGATATTGATATATTCCATGACAAATTCTTTACATTTTGTAATAAGCTAAAAAAGCTGTATCTTAATAACAAAATTATGTTTTAATTTCCTACTATTTAGTTTCAATAATTACAATTACCAATTTATACTGTATAATTGATATGTTATTGAATACCGTATTTGGCTCATCCCGTTTGTATTTCCTTTGATAAATGATAAATTGAGAATTATTTGGAATTTGATGAATTTTTGTAGTGATTTGTGTTATCTAAAAATGTATTTATTAATTAATCTCCCCAGAGTAATGACTATTTATAACAAATCATAAGAATGTACACATTAAATAAATACATAAATATATATTCGGTTATGGTTATTGTTTTAATTCATGGCCCAATTTTAAAGATTTAGTGGAAATTTCCAAAAAAAACTAGATCCGGCACTGGAAATTGTTATTGTCCCCGAGTCAACATTGCAATTTGGTTAGAAATTCAGAAAATATTTTAAACTGGCAACATCGCGGCCATACCGAGTTAAAGGTCCGAGGTCATTGAAGACGGAGTTGAAAATCGTTTGATGTTTTACCGGGATTCGTATCTGTTCTTTCTCTAATCTGTGACAGAAGCTTCTTTTCAAGTAAGCTACAAAATTGCACAAACGTGCAAGCATTTTTTTTATGACGAATATATCAAGGAAATTTTCGAAGCAGTGTCACATTCACTGTTCGTGAATTTCAAAAATAAAAACGAAATTAAAAAAGCTGTTCATGGTTTACAGCTGTCTCGAAATACTTTGATGCGATGTATAGAAACGATAAGTAAAAACATAAACCAACAACTACAAAAAGATATCGTCCGCTGTGTAGTTTTTTCGCTACAACTTGACGAGTCAAGAGATATCACCGATACTGCTCAATTACTTATTTTTATTCGGATGGTCTTTGATGATTTTTCGACTAAAGAAGAACTGCTAAGTATGATTTCCTTAAAAGGGAAAACTCGTGGCCTTGATATATTCACGGAATTCAAAGCATATATTACCCAGATTAAGCTACCTTTGTATAAACTCGTATCAATGACAACTGATGGATCTCCCGCAATGACAGGTATTCATAATGGTTTTATTGCTCTTTGTCGCAAAGTCGAAAATTTTCCAGACTGCATTAGCTACCACTGCATAATTCATCAACAAGTACTGGCTAGCAAGAGACTAAACACAAAACATGTGATGGATATTTCTTCCAAGATTGTAAATTCCATACGAGGAAAATCTCTCCAAAGGCGACTAATTAAACAGCAATTAGGTGAGAAGGAACCAGATCTAGCATTGCACACTGATGTAAAGTGGTTGAGTCGAAACAAGTTTTTACAAAGATTTCGAGATCTATTGGACGAAATAATAAAATTTCTTGAAGAGGGGGTGATGATTGTGTAACCATTTATTTGTTTGAGGGCGTCAGTTTGTAACCATCAATCGTTCACTCTAACAAAATCCCGGCATGAGACTTCTCAAGGGTGGTTCGACTCCAAGTTAATGACACACTTTGTATAACAGAGGACCTTTTGAAACGTTACGAAATAGCAAGAACAAAACTACGCTCATAAAGGTAGAAACACCGTGTAAAAGAAGTTATTCTAAATTAAAATGTTATAAAATAAAATGTGCTCAAACTTAATCAACCCGGACACGATACCCTGTGGCTCTCACAGCCGGGTGGATTAGAAATAAAAGAGATTATATAAAAGATTTAATTGAATTCTGCCTTAGAACGGGACGGAAAAAATACAGGATGTACTTAACTGACGGTACTCTGGTGGTTTAGATGTTCTGAAGGAATGGACTCTGTGTTTTCTATGGTGAAAGATGTCTCGGACCAATGGAAACTGTCTTCAACGGTAAAGGTGTCTCAGATAAATGGAAGTTGTCTTCAACGGTAAAGGTGTCTCAGATAAATGGAAGTTGGCTTCAACGGTAAAGGTGTTTCAGATAAATGGAAGCTGTCTTCAACGGTAAAGGTGTTTTAGATAAATGGAAGCTGTCTTCAACGGTAAAGTTACGTAGTTCTCACGTAGCTCTCACGTAGTCAAACAGCGTCTATGGTTGTTGACATCGAAAGGAAAAATGTCAGCAATTTGTAAACATTAAAGATCATATGGAAATATATACTACCTACAATTTCATTCCTGACAAATACACGGCAGAAATTGAGGCAGTGGCATCAGACTTCAAAATTCGCTTTAGCGAGTTCAAAAAAAATGAGAAGTTGGTGGAATTCATCAGTTAACCGTTTAATAATTTCATTGATCATAGTGATATCTATGAAATGGCTACAAAATTTGCAGATACATTTCAAGTGGACCACATGATGATTCAAAATGAAATTATTACTCTGCGCTGCGACACATTTCTAAAAACAAGGTCATCCTCGGGTCTAGATTTCTGGGCATTGTTTTCCAACGAGAAATATCCAAATTTGAAGAAATGTGTTGAACAAATGCATTCATGTTTTGGTTCAACATATTTATCTGAGCCAGCATTTTCCTACTTAAAACAAACAAAAAATAAAACACCGTTCTCGTTTGACAGACGCTCATACATTGGATTCTTTGTTTTATGTTCACCTTAAAAATTAAAAATACTACATAATTGTGTACTGAACTATGCTGTTTCATTTAAAATATCACGAAATACATAATATTATTATGTAAGTAGTAGATCGCACAGGGTTTTGTGAGTCAATAGAAGATATTGGGTCTAGTCAAGTTGGCCACCCCTGTTGTAGATCATATTTGAGGCTTAAATGTTCTTTAGGTTTAAAATAGTTACCACAAGTAATAATTTTCATGGGTTTAACATGCCGATGTTAACATCGGTTTTGGTTTTATCTACGTTTTTTTTACCAACTTCAAGAAGTTTTTACGTTTTGTTTTTTAATAAAAAAGTGGCATTCTTTTTTTCGTTTTGGAATTTAACATATGTGCCAGGGGCAAAATATAATTTAAAAAATTCAAATTTGATTTTAATTTTCGAGCATATAAACAAAGATTGACTTTTTAGTCTGATTACAGGCAATTGCGTCGGCTATTTGATCAGGCGTCAATCTTCAACAGAATATGGGGTAAGATTGACACTAGTCATTATTTGTTTTTAATTTCTTTGTTTAACCATAAAGAGGAGTAGAAAATGTGTGTAATAACATATTAGGTAGATGTCACGATTGCGTATGCATTCATTAGCAAATTTAATTTGCACTATATTTTATATAATTAAATGAAGGAGTGTCAATGTTTACCCCTTTTAACTTAATATTATTATTATACCAAATTAAATTTCGACAAAGAGATTTGATATAAAATAAGGTAAGGGGTGCTTATTTCCCCCCCTTATATTGTAACAGGAATGCTAGAAAATACCGGTAGTTAGTTAGTTACAAAAGTTCAAATTTCTATCTTTACTAAGGGACCTGAGTCAAATAAGGCCCACGAGCCCAATAAGGCCCACTGATGATATTGGCAGCACTGTACAGTATGTAATGATCGTTGTAATTGAATAACCTTGAAAGGGCATGTCCAAGTATAGGCCAGGCCGCTTGCGCCGCGTCAACCACTCTATTTCGCTAGTGTAGCAAGAAACGTGAGGAGTGCCCGGGACTTATTAGTATTAAACTGATATTTCTATTAGATTTCTTTTTTTATTTCAGCATGCCGCCTAAAAAAAGAGCTTTGTGGAGTCAGCAACAATAAAAGGCATCCATGGCTCCCGTAAGTAGCGGTGAGCTCAATGTTCGAGCTGCAAATAGGCTTTACTCTATACCAAGGAGGAAGAAACCACATGATAACAGGTAGTACGGAGAAAAAATTGGTAGAAGTACTTTTTTGAGTGAAGATCAGGAGAAAGATCTGACCATTCGAATTAAAAGATTAGCAGATATTGGAATGCCGTTAAGAGGAAAGGTTTTACGCAGAAGCGTTTTTACATTTTGTGAGAAAAATAAAATCGCTCATCCTTTTTTAAAAGAAAAAAAATAGCTGGGCGCAAATGGATGACATTGTTTGTAACCCTTTCTTGGAGTTACAAAGCTCCGGTAGCTCTTCGTCTGGTGCGCAATGGTCGTAGGATCTTACGTATTATCAGAATTGGCAGGAATAGGGCGCCACTTATTTTTTGGTATCATTTCAAAAACAAGAAATTACTAACCTTAGCTACTTTCTTGGCTCAATTTAACCTAATTTCGTAGAAGAAAATAATATTAAAAATAAAAAAATAAGAAAACAGAACCTCACTATATGGTTTTTTAATCAAGTTACTTCGTAATCACATTTAATCAGCTACTTATGATAGAAAAATAAAAAATATTTGGTAAGTGCATTTGATATTAACAAGAACCATAAGAACCCCTAAATACAGCTGTATTTAAGTTCACATTGTGTGAACAATTTATTCAAATTGAGAAATATATGTATATAGAGCATATGCCTTGTACCAAAAAAATATATCAGTTTATTAAAGATTAAAAAAACAAACTTTTTCTCCGTTGAGATATTTAGTGATTAAGTTAAGAATTTAGGTTATAAAAAGTCCAATAAATCACTGTACTACACTAAGAATATAGTATTACGTAATCAAATAGCAGTAAGGGTATGCCGGTGCACTTCCTTAGTAGATTTTTGTGATATTGGAATAGACTCACCAAAGTTTGAAGACGACTTGAGACCTTCAGACCCTATTTTTGAAATTAGATTCATTCTTCCGAGCCCCATCCATCTTGAAGGAAAAATATCTAGAACATGCGGCGAACACGTGCATCAACGAGATTAATTATATCGGCAACTCGAGTCCAGGGTGGTGAATGGCTCAAAACGCCGCTTCCTCTAGGATTTCCTCCCTCAAAGGTCTCAGGCGGATTGTCAGGGTGTCGATGTAACTATTTCTAGTCATACAAATATACTACGTGTTCAGGTCCAAAATGGCTACCTCAATATTAGATTTGTGTTGGAAGAAAAAGTTACCGATGAAAGGACATTGAAAGGTCGGCGAATCTGGAATTAATGTACCACTTAACGACTTTACTATTTCAAGAAAATATTACGCTTACCTCCTTGTTACAGGAAAACCTTTTAACCAAATTACAACGGCAGAAAACAGTTACTTAAGGATGCCAGCAAACGAAAAAACAAAAATCTGCTACTTCCTTTCGATATTTCTAAAACTGGAGAAGGTAACCCGAAACTAAACGAACTGCAACTTTTTGTAAACTTCAACGGCCAATCAAGTTCTAATGATCCCTATAATACCTTCTTATTTTCGGCTGACCAATGGAATATCTTCAATACATCTAACGAACTCCGAACTCAACCGAGTTGGCTTAGTGAATTTCAGATTTAAGTAGTACCCTAGTGCTCAACCTGTTTGGTGAAATGAGAAGTGTCAACGTCAAACTATTAAAAAGTAGTACCTATTATGAATGTCATTGTGAATGACATTGAAAACCAAACAAATTTCAATAAGGCGTTCGCAATAAAGGTTTTACCAAACGACAAGTAAAATCAACGAGAAAGATTATTTATTTTATGTCTGAAGCCATTCTAAACTTTGTGTAGTCGTTGTATGAACTGTTTACGAAATGTAACCTCATTCAAATATAAACATTGTATTGAAAGAAGCAGTTTGATGAGTTTTATCATTATCCAGTACTGGTAAGTAAACAATACATTAACTTTTAATTATATAGTTAATCAACGTTTTAATTTCTTTTAGGAACTTGTGTAGCTGTTAACTAAATTACTGTTCAAGATGCCATCACCTGTGTTAATTAATAACAATACTTTGTGTAGATAATTTAGTGACTGTTTAAGCTGATTACTGATTTAAAATAAAATATATTTCAAAGTAGACACACATTCATTTCTTAATGCTTAAGGTAAGTCTGAATGTTACATGTTTTTAAAACGTAATCCTGATATTTCGAAAAGAAAGAAAATTATCGTTAATGATCACTTTGCAAAATTGAGAGACCTGTACCCTGAGCTAGATTTGCACGATAAACTTCATTGTATTTATAATTTAGATGAAAAGGGATGCCAACTAAAACTTCACAAAGCACCGGAAGTACTAGCTCAAAAAAGATTGATAAATTTTCATGTGATTGCAGAAGAACACGCAGAAAATGTCACAATCGTGGCATGTGGGAATGCACTTGGAAACGTAATACCTCCGATGATTTTGATAAAGGGAATCAGGGAAAAACCAGAATTGAAGAATAACCTTCTACAAGGATCCATTCTTCTGATGACCGCTAAGGGTAGTATGACGACGGAGACTTTTGTAGAATATATTAAACACTTTGCGAAATTTAAACCGGAAGGCAAAATACTGCTCATATTTGATGGTGCTTCATGTCATTTAGACTGTGCCATCGTTGAAGAAGCAGATAAACACAATATAGTTTTGTACTGCCTACCTAGCAACTAGCAACACAACACACTGGCTTCAACCAATGGACAAATCTATTTGCATTCCATTTGAGACATATTGGCATGAAGACATTTTGAATTTTTGGATCAACAAACCTAATCGCCGCATTTATAAAGCTACATTTGGAACAAAAATTACTGCCCTTTGGCCAAAAGCCGCCTCACAAGCAAACATAATGGCGGGATTTAGAGGTACTGGAATATTTCCCTTCAATCCAAATATAATTCCTGAGACAGCCTTTGCGCCATCCGAGCTGAGCAGAAGAGAAGCAAACAACAACGAAAATACACCTCCTGAAAATATGAACCTTAGCTTCTTTACAACCAAAAATTGTGTTACAACGTCATGTCACGGAAGTAATCGCAAATAAGTCAGGAGCTTCTGGTCTACAGAAAAATACATACAAAAAGAAAATATCTAGAAGCTCCAGCACTGAAGATAATTCGAACACTGAAGATATTTCAATCCATGACACTTCTTCAGACGACCAAAATATAGAAGAAGAAAATAAAGTGGTAGAGTTGGAAGGCGCATTTAAAGATCTGCTCCCAACACCTGAAACAGAACTAAAAAAAATTACACCTCGTAAGAAATCTCTAAATTATAGAGGTCAGCAAATAACCAATTATCTTTTTGCTAAAAATAAAGATCCCGAGAAAGAATCACAACAAAAAGAAATCAATTAAGAAGGTAGACGAAAAATGGTATTGCCATTTATGCAACGAGGACAAGATTATGGATATGCGTCTGTGCAACATGTGCATGCGATATGTATATGAAGAATGTGTGGGTCTGACCAGAAAAGATAAAATGGATTCCTTTATTTGTCCGACGTGCTCCGATTAAAGAGGAAAAAACTTTATCATTATTTTTGAAACTAGCTCTCTTTGTGAATTAGTTTAATGACTTGTTTTTTTAGTTTTTATTTGTTACAACAATCTGGATTTGTTCGTTTAAATATTCAGTATAAAATATATGTTCAAAATATTTTATAATTAATTGTTTTAAAAGACCATTATGAGCAACTTTCTATAGCACTAAGGGAGGGCCTTATTAGTCTCCACATGTGTGCCTTATTGAGAACTATTGTTCCTAACAAGACCCAATGTCACCTTGCATTAAAAAAATTGTTAACTTCTAAGTAAAAATAAAAATTGAAAATACTTGACAAAAACAAATAAATAAAAGTTAATTCAAATTATTGAACACATATTTTACCTTTTTTTTTAATTTTTCCGGCCCCCTAAATTAAGTGGGCCTTATTTAGTACACCCCCCTTATTTGAGAAAAATAACTTAAAT
This sequence comes from Galeruca laticollis, assembly GCA_963921935.1. NCBI lineage: Eukaryota > Metazoa > Arthropoda > Insecta > Coleoptera > Chrysomelidae > Galeruca > Galeruca laticollis. The sequence goes on from OY998182.1 coordinate 5,719,348, forward strand.
TTATAATTGTTTATATTCGTGTCAATCAATCAAAGTACTTAAAACTGCTAAAATCATGCCATTAAGATTCAGTGCGATTAAATAATAAGTGTATTTGAAAAATAGATAACAGAAATTGCTACATACATTGTAGTTAAATTTTTGACAATATAATTCAATAAAAGAGTTTCATACTTAAGCATGACTGCACATTTTATTGACAAACTAAAAACAAAATAAGAATATATATATATATGATTTGGGTGAATAAATTTTATTGATTCCAGGTCTATCTTGAAAAACACTTGCTTTTCACATGAATATATTTTTGGTACTACTTTGGCCTTTTTCTATATACAGGGTAATGCTTAACTGTTTAATTTTCAGCTCAAAATATTATTATTTAACATAAATCACAAAAAAAATGTGGCTTATTACTAAGTTACAGGGTAATGAAATTGACTGTCTCGACCCTTACTTCGTGGAATATGCTCATATTAGTGTTTTTAAATGAAACTCAAGGTCTCTAGGTAATTCCACAATATAATACAAGTTATTGAAAATTCTAAAAAATTGACAATTGTTTCGATAAATCAATATCATCGTCAGAATGACAGAAGTTACATTTCATTTTATGCCTACCTGATGTTTAGTAGTTATATTTGGCTAGACCAAGAAGTAACCTAACTTGTGATTGGCTTAATATATGTTTATAGAAAAAAGAAGAAGATGTGATATTACAAATATTGAAGCTTAGATATTATTAGCCCTATGGTGATATCCTGGATATCATTTTTCCAATTAAGATCAGTATAACTGTGCAATGATATAGAAAATCAGGAAAACTATATCTGCTGATCTTTACAATTATCACTTGAGAAGACAGTTTATTAGTGGAGAATTCCCTAGATTTAACTGTTCATTGACAACTTCATATTGTGGGTTTCTTAAATGTCTTCTAATTTCCAGTTCTTCAAGGAAATCCAGTTCTTGTTTCTTTTCACAAATATGCAGTACTTCTAGTTTTGTGTTAGGTGTCAATGAATGATTGGTGTCAAGTAGATGTTTTGCGTAGTGGGATTTATCTGGTTGTTTCAATCTGTATGCTCGTAAGTGCTCACTGTATCGTATTTCAAAATTCTCTTATGTTAATGCTCCTAATAATATATTGGCAAAGAAGCTCAACAATATACTAAATACTTACGGATATGAATCTCAGTACTCAATTAGAAATTCAATAGAACTAATCAAAAAGTTGAAAGCAATCCACTTACAAGATAACTATAAACTCATATCGTACGATGTAACTAACATGTTTACTAAAATTCCTCCTAAAGAATGTCTAATACTTGTAAGAAAATTACTAGAAGATAAAAATATTAATCCAGGAATAATATCAGATATACTTAATTTATTTGATGTATGCATTAATCAGAATTATTTCACTTTTGACAATAAGATATATATTCAAAATGAAGGTTTACCAATGGGAAGCCCTATATCACCTATTTTAGCAAACATTTTTATGGACAATTTGGAAAGAAAGATCTTTGAAAGTAATATTTCGAAAAATATTTTATATTGGTATAGATATGTAGATGACATATTAGCTTGTTTTATGGGTAGTGAACGACAATTAGATGTATTTTTCAACCACATCAATAATTTACACCCGAAAATTAAATTTACATTAGAAATTGAAGAAAATAGCTCAATCAATTTTCTTGATTTAAAAATTCAAAGAGTTAATAATGTACTTGATTATTCAATTTACCGAAAACCAACACAAACTGATGTAACAATTCCATTCAATTCCAACCACCCTGTGTCACACAGACTAGCAGCATATAATTCAATGATACATAGAGCTTTTTCAGTTCCTATGAACAAATGTAATTTTGATAGAGAGATTAATACAATTAGACAAATAGCAACATCTAACGGTTATCCATTAGATATGATAAATAAGCTAATTAGTAAAAAAGAGGAAAAAGTGGCATTACAACTAATATATCCTAAACAAGCTGATGAAATTAAAACTTATAAAACCATCACATATGCAGGAAATATTTCTAATAATCTTTCGAAGATAATATCTTCAGCAACGAATACAACAATTTCTTTTAAAACAGAAAGTAACGTTAGTACAAAATTGTTAAATGTAAAAACAAAAATACCACTATTAAAGAAGTCAGGTATATATAAATTCAAATGTCCAGAATGTAATGCTGTCTATTTGGGTCAGACTCTTAGGAATTTTGAAATACGATACAGTGAGCACTTACGAGCATACAGATTAAAACAACCAGATAAATCCCACTACGCAAAACATCTACTTGACACCAATCATTCATTGACACCTAACACAAAACTAGAAGTACTGCATATTTGTGAAAAGAAACAAGAACTGGATTTCCTTGAAGAACTGGAAATTAGAAGACATTTAAGAAACCCACAATATGAAGTTGTCAATGAACAGTTAAATCTAGGGAATTATCCACTAATAAACTGTCTTCTTAAGTGATAATTGTAAAGATCAGCAGATATAGTTTTCCTGGTTTTCTATATCATTGCACAGTTATACTGATCTTAATTGGAAAAATGATATCCAGGATATCACCATAGGGCTAATAATATCTAAGCTTCAATATTTGTAATATCACATCTTCTTCTTTTGTCTATAAACATATATTAAGCCAATCACAACTTAGGTTACTTCTTGGTCTAGCCAAATATAACTACTAAACATCAGGTAGGCATAAAATGAAATGTAACTTCTGTCATTCTGACGATGATATTGATTAATCGAAACAATTGTCAATTTTTTAGAATTTTCAATAACTTGTATTATATTGTGGAATTAACTAGAGACCTTGAGTTTCATTTAAAAACACTAAGTTACAGGGTGTTTCATTTAAAAATTTAAAAACTATTTGTGCCCATTACTTTAAAACTATTTGGCGTATCATGATCATACTTGGCGGGACATGTAAGTACTGTACACCCTACTAAATTATGTTAAATAAACGTTTCGGATTACAATCAGAGGCGTACGACAGAGGCAAGTGACTGGTTGACCCTTCCAAAATTCTACGCCACTGGCGGAATCGCCTCTGGTTATAACCAGACACATAATTTAGTAGGATGTACCTACACTTCGCTCCAAGTATGGCAATGATACGTCAAATGGTTTCAAACGGTGTAATTTCGATCATGCGGGACAAATCGATCAAGAACGCTACTGTAAAATTAATAGCGCGTAAAACGGAACGGTTGCATTTTTATCTAGTCAACAGCAGACCTGTCCATTCATTGAGTTATTAAGTGAGAGTGTATTCCAGGGCCTGGACATTGTTTTTACAAAACTACGATATGGGTTGAAGTTTATTATTACCAATCATATATGGCGCAACATTAGTTAGATATGATTGTTCGGTAACATAGCAAACAGCAAGCAGTGTCGGATTATTCTGTGGCATTGTCAGTTGTCAGTCATTGTTGACAATTTTTTATCATAGATATATAATCTCTCATTTTATTTTGGCTTGTTGTTTTTATTCGTATGTTTAATTTTAATTTTCGTTATAATTTTATTTTTATATAATAATATACATTTTGTTCTGACTTCAACATAGAAGGTAAGTGTAGATAAGTAGAAATTAAACGATAATACTAATGCCATGCTTTGTTTACAAAATTTAATATCATCATGAGAAAAGTGTGTGCTGTACTATCTTCTGAAAATAGTATTTATTTTAATACAGACACAGGATATTATATGTTTCCACGCCAAGAGTCCTTGAGAAATCAGTGGTTACTAAAAATATGGACTACAGCATTGAATTATTTACCCTAAGAGAAACTGAGATTTAAATTTGTAGAAAGGGGAGATCACTTTGAAACATCTCAGTTTCAAACCCCTTAAAGAAAAAAACTGAATAGACTAGCTACACAAACAATATTTTGTTTGAAAAATATTCAATGTTTGGATACTGATGACATACCTGAATGTGAAATTCCTACACAAGATATAGAAACTCAACCTTCAACATCCAGGTACAGTGAACAACTAGGTAACGGCATATAGCAAAATAACTCTTAAATACAAAAAAATGGCTTCAAATTAAATTACTAAGTAATTTTTTCCATTGCAGAATAGTCACACTCTAGTAAGAGGAAGATATTGAAGTTACCAGATGGAATCAGCTATCTCCTCGAAAAAAAATTATTTTTAATGAATTAAAAAAGCCGAAAGGGCTAAAAATTTGTTGAATAAAAGGCTAAAGTGTCGCAAAAGACTCTTTGCAGGTAAAGAAATTTTAAATGACAATTATGTTTAAATTTTTAGATAATTTATCACCATCTGCAAAGGTCATAATATTTTCTCAATTAAGAAATAAATAAAAATATTGAGTGAACTAAGGAAGAAAGATCTTTCTTTTTAGCTTTGTATAAATTCGCCCCAAAAGGATATAGGTTCATTGGAAAAAATTTGCAAGTCCCTAGTCCACGGACTTTACAGAGGAGTTTATCAAATTTAAATATAAATACTGGTGTAAACGAACAAATTTTTCATTATTTATCAAATATTTCCAGTATTTCTCTGACACTGGTACGGGTAGGTTCGATTAAGTGTTGGTGCGATTAAATACGTGTGCAGTTTTTTACCTGAACGATAAGTACATTTTGTTAATTACTTTTCTAGTTATTAGCCATATTTTGTTATTAACCTTATTAAAATCTTTATAAATGTTAGAAGGAAAGGGCGACCCAGGAGGGTCGCCCAAGGTAGACCAACAGGAGGGTCAAGCTCCAACATATGACATAACAAATCGCTATAGATCATCCGATAAAGGGCCGTACTTTGTTTATTTAGAACATCTTGATAAGAACTTAGGTAGGCTTTTTCCGATCAAGATAGGATATTTTTTGCAGGAATTACCACAATTCAAAAAATATATTTTAGATATAAAATCAATGGGTCTAAAAAGAGTAAAAGTTGAATTTCAGTCACACACGTTAGCGAATTCTCTTATAGAACATGAAATAATTAAGAAAAACAATCTTATTGCATTTATTCCCAAATTTTATACACAAAAAGGGCATTATTAGAGCAGTCGATACTTTTTTTGACGAAAAATTTATAATAAGTGAAATTGATTCAAGCGTATCGGTGGTAAAAGTAAAACGTATGAAACGTCGCTTAGTTAATTCAGAAACAAAAGAGATTTCATATGTAAACAGGCAAATGGTAATTATCACATTTTTAGGAAATAGAATTCCAGATACGGTAAAATTAAATCTTTGTCGTAGAACCCTATATATCACCTGTGGTGCAATGCTTTAATTGTTTGAGATATGGTCATACCGCTGCTCAATGCAAAGGTAAGCGTCGTTGTAAAAATTGTACTAAAGAACATGAACCAGATGTTAATTGTAGAAAGCCAAGAATGTGTATCCACTGCAATAGTCGCGAAAACATTTCTGTTTCAAAAGATTGATATATACCAAGCAACGCAATAACAAAAAAACTATGGCTTTTCATCACGCATCGTTTAAAGAGGCAGAATTTTCAGTAGATAATCCATCTTATGCGAAAGTTGCGACAAATAATAGATTCGACATATTAAAAAATACAGATAATTTTCCTGAACTGCCATCACACAATTCAAATAGTACCATCCTATTACTAAACCTAAAAGCATTCAAAATCAACAATCAAGTAATCATAGACAAATAATAAAAAGAATAGTACATTGTTTACCGGGTAGGAAAAGCTTAACATTCCTGGACGACTGTGAAGATTGCTAAGTCGAGGCGCAAGCCGAGACTTAGCAACACAGAGTCCAGGAATGTGGCTTTTCCTACGAGGTAAACATACTATTTTTCCGCAAATCGTTTAAAATTCGACAGATATTGATTGATTTTAAAAAAAACGCGATAATTTTATTCCCAAATAAATGGTGCTTTGAAATAAAATTACTTGGGTTACTATGGAAACGTATTGAGGTTGAATTGTCAAACTTGATGCTTATAAATTTAATTGCTGGTGTTCTCGAAAGTAAAATGATAAGTGATGATGAAATTTCCATTCCTGGGACTCCTCCAGAGCTGGTTGAGGCAGTGAATACTGCTTCATTAGAATTATTGCCAAAGAAATCAAGAGAAAAGTACGAAAATGCATACAGACGTTTTATGGATTATCGCATGAGTAAAAATACGAGTTCTTTCTCAGAAAATGTTGTAATGGCATACTTCCTAGACCTTTGTTCAAAGATGAAATCTTCAACATTATGGGCCAATTATTCAATGCTGAAGTCAACCCTTGCACTTAAACACAATGTAGATATATCTACATACTCAAAACTTCGTTCTTTATTGAAACGGCAAGCTCAAGGTTATAGGGCAAAGAAATCTATGATTTTAACGAAGGAAGAAATTGAAAAATTTATCCAGGAAGCTCCAGATAAAGAAAATTTAATGATTAAGGTAATTTACAAGGTTTTAATTTCTATTTAGATTATACCTTTATTTATTTTTTAGGTCGCTGTAATATTTGGTATTTCTGGGGCCTGTAGAATGGATGAGTTAGTCCGAATGACTGTACACGATATAGAAGACTTAGAATCTAAGCTTTTAATCAGCATACCTGATTCGAAAACCAACAAACCAAGATCATTTGTAATTAATCAGATCTACTTGAATGTTTATCGAAAGTATGTTTCGTTAAGACCAGAAAATATGAACAGTGACCGATTTTTCTTTAAATATCAAAGCGGAAAGGGTTGTAGACAAGTGGTAGGAATTCATCAATTTAGAAAAATGCCCAAAATAGTTGCTACTTATTTGAACTTGGTAAATCCGACAGAATATACTGGTCACTGCTTTCGTCGGTCTTCTGCAACAATATTGGTTGACTCTGGTGCCGACATAACTAGTTTAAAGAGGCATGGCGGATAGAAGTCATCAAACGTTGCTGAAGAATATATCGAAGAATCGCTTAACAATAAGGTTGAGGTGGCAAATAAAATTTTCACAGTACAAAATATTCAACAAAATGACCCTACCACCCTGCATGTTGTCCAAAATGTTTCTCATAGTTCTAAGAGTGTTCCTCTAATGTTCAATAATTGTACTAACTGTCAAATTACTGTAAATATAACAAATTGATCTTAAAAATGTATTCAGCAATGACTTGATGTTTTCAAAATATAAATTAATTCCTTATAAGCAATGTGTTTTCAATCATTTATGTAGAACACTAACAACTGTACGGAAATATCATTTCCTTACAGTAAGGAAATGACATTTCCTTACAGTAAGGAAGTCCTGACTTTTTCTTCAAGAAATTTTGACAGGAATGTCAAAATTTCCTAGCGATTTGCGGAAAAACATATTTCTCCACCTAAAACACCAAAATCATCAGATTATTCCAAAATTATTTAGTCGACTTCACAATTGTCCTCAAAGATTCAATCTTAACCACAATATCCGTTAGTGAAAAAACCACCAAATCCAGTTCCCTACCTTCCCCCCTTCTCTAGAAATGATTTCATGGTCTACCAACATAAAATAATTTCTCAAATTTCTACAGGATCCAGTGGATGAAAATAAAATTAAAGATCATTTCAACTCAATTTTTAGTAATAAAGACGAGAGTAATAGAATGGAATTCATTGATTTTAGTGAAGATGAACTATACTAAGGGCAATTTAAAAGTATTTATATGGAATGCGAAATCAATACAAAACAAAAAAGGTAGTCTTCAAAAAATTTTGAGTGTTAATAAAATTGATATTATTTTATCTGAATTATGGTTAAAGCAAACAAATAATTTTACTTTAAAAGGATGTAGCTCTGTATTAAGATGCCGTGACGATGGTTATGGAGGTGTTGGTATTTTTGTAGCAAAATACTTGAATTTTAAGGAAATTGTTGTCAATCAAAATTTCAATAGCAAATTAGAGGTTTGTGCTGTAGAAATGTGCGATGCAAACTTAAATTTTGTTTCTTTTACAAGCCACCTAATTTAATTACTAATCAACGGGATTGGGTGAATTTATTCTCGCAGTTTTCGTCCTCACCAATCATTTGCGGTGACGCAAACGCTAACTTTAATTTATGGAGTCCTCACCTTGACAATCGTCAGGGTATAATATTATCCGAGACAGTAGATGACCTAGACATGGTTTTATTAAATGATGGATCTCCAACTAGAGTTACTCTCCCACACCAACATCCATCTGCAGTAGATATATCTGTAACATCACCACAAATGTGCAATAAAATCAACTGGGAAGTTACACAAGATATAGCACGTCCGACCACTACCCAATTATTATGGAAATTCAAACAAACTCTGTACCTTGCGCAATTCCTCCATCCACGAGATGGAACGATCTTTGGGCAGATTGGAAATTGTTTCAACGTGTTTTACAGCAGAACCTGAACCATTCGGACACAAATTCAATTTAAAATGATGATAAAGTGTAATGGGACTTGTTCAAAAATTAAACGTCTTTCTGCTTCTAAGTCTATTTTGTATCTCTTTATTCAATTTTTCAATATTCCAATTAAAACTAGGTTAGTAGAATAATTAATATTTACAATCATTTTGCGTAGTCGCAAGGTTAGTAAAATTATATAATAAACATTATAACAACAATATAAACTTAATTCTACAGGATGTTAAAAGAATAATTTAAAATACACTTATACTACATTACACCTTTCGCGGGGGCGTAAAAAAAATTGTGGCTACAACTACACATTTTTTTTTGTTTTTTTCTTATATATAACGTTTAACCCTATTTTTATGTATTTCTACAATCTTATTACCTAAATTTACAATTATATTTGGATTGTTATCATTTACAACGTCATAAGGTCCTAAATAAATTGGATCACTTTTATTGGTTGATGTATTCCTTATTAAAATTTTTTCACCAGCTTCGTAATTTATGTGATAATTTTTTAAATCTAGTTTATTTTTTCTTTTTGTTTTTGAATTAATTAAATTATTTTTACAATCATCCCAGGCCTTTTGCAGTCTGTATTTAAGCTCAATTGGATAGTTATCGAAATTATACACTGGATCGATTTCAGATGTTAAATTTGATGGTAAGTTACATGTTCTTCCAAAAACAAGTTCGAACGGAGTATAACCTGTTTCTGAATGCACGATATTATTGTAGGAAAATGCCCAATATAGTATCCAATGACTCCAAGTGTCAGGATTTCCAGAAGAATATATTCTTAAAAAAGCACCTACATTTTTATGAGAGTTTTCAAGTGCACCTAATGTTTCGTGGTGATACGCAGTTGAATTAAGACTAGTGATGTTCAAAATTTTGCAAGTTTCTTTAAATATATGTGACATAAACTCTGTACCTTGATCTGTTAAAATTTGCTTAGGTATTCCATATTTTAAAATGAAATTTTCTGTAAATTATTTAGCTACGGTTTCTGACTCTTTATTTGGAATAGAAAAAGCTTCAACATATTTGCTTAAGTCGCATTGAAGAGTTAATATATATCTATTTCCTTCTGAATCAAAGGTAAGCGGACCTACGAGATCTAGAAGAACTTTTTCAAAAGCAAAAGACGCTGTTGTTGTAATTACAATTGGTTCTTTGTTAGGTATGGAGTACTTATGTCTTTGGCAACTATCACAACGATTGATAATTTTTTGTACATCCTTATACAGTCCTGGCCAAAAATAGTGTTTCTTAATGTTGTTGTAGGTACGGTTTATACCTGTATGGCCACCAGTTGGTAAAATATGATAATCATTTAAAATTAACTGTCTTGTTTCTAAATTAGTTACACTTTCTTTACCTTTTATAATTGATAACTTTATGCCGACTTTTTTAAATATTGTGGAGTTTTTTATTAATAATTCATACAATTTTAATGTTAGCGCGCTTGATTTGTTTCTAGTAATAATTAACTCCTTAATTTTATTTTTTATACAAATTTCTTGAAGATCTCTCAACGACCCATCGAGTGCTGACGCTGATCGAGTATCTCCAATGTATATAATGTGTAACTTTGTATTATAAATTATATTGTTAATTTTTTGAATGTCGGATTTCATATTCATCATTTCGTTAATTTTATTTTCGTTTATTAATTGTACTTCAACACCTTCTAAAGGAGGTTTTAAGAGTTCCACAATGCCAGGGTGATCAATCCTTTCATTGCATGAATTACTTCCTATATCTCCTTCAGAATTAGTTTTTTGTACCTGTGCCCTAGTTAAAACATGTATATTTTCACTTATTGTTTTTTGAGACATATTTTTTAATTCACTTGAATCGATTTCGATTCTAGATAGAGCGTCTGCAGTGACATTGTTTTGACCTTTAATATAACTTATTGTAAAATCATACTCCTCTAATAATAATCTAAATTTTGTAAGTCTACTAGTTGAATTCTTTGAACCAAATAAATATATTAAGGATTTAGCATCTGTATAAATTTTAAATTTCCTTGCGTAGAGATAAGGTCGAAATTTAGACACTGCCCAAACAACAGCCAAAATTTCTTTTTCTACCGTAGAGTAGTTTTTTTTCAGCCTTATTTAGTGTTCTACTCGCATAAGCTACTGGCCTATCGTCACCATTTAATAACACCGCTCCCAAAGCAATTCCAGAAGCATCTGTTTTTCAAATGAACGTATTGCTTTCTGAAAAGTCGGGATATTGAAGTAACGGCGGATTTTGGAGACACTTTTTTAAGGTTTCGAAAGCTAATTGACAGTCACGAGTCCAATCAAATTCTACTCCTTTCCTAGATAAATGATTAAGTGGACCAGCAATTTCTGCAAAATTCTTTATAAATTTCCTATAATAATTTGCAAAAGCAACAAACCGTTTTGTTTCATTTGCATTTTTCGGCACGGGATATTCTTTTAAAACTCTAATTTTTTCTAAATCTGGCATAATACCATTAGCCGATATGACATGACCAAGATATAATATTTCCTTTTTTAAAAAATTGCACTTGTTAGGATTTAATTTTAAATTTACTCTTATTAATCTTTGTAGACTTTAACTAAATTTTGATTATGATTTTCTAAACTGTTCCCAAAAACGATTAAGTCATCTAAATAAATAAAGCAACTGTCATAATTTAACCCGGACATAGCTATTGTCATAGCTCTAGAAAAAGCATTGGGAGATATTTTCAGACCTTGAGGAAGTCGTGTCATTTGAAACTGTCCTTTATTAGTCGTAAAAGCTGTACAAGGCCTAGAAGTAGATTCTAATTCGACTTGATAAAATCCTTGATATAAGTCTAAATGCGAAAAGTAAAGTAAAAACTCTTCATAATTTAAAATTACACCATATTTAATGAAAAAATCTGATCCAATTATTCCTTTAAAATCGGACGCGATATCGTCAACTATAAAAAATTCATGATTCAGCGAGTTATTACCGACACTAAGTGAAAGTGAAATACAACCTAAAGTATTTGTTGTGCCAGCAATTCCTTGAATTTCAATGTTTTTACTTTTATCAATAAACTGACCTTTCATAACATTCGACTTAAAAATAACACTAATAGAAGCGCCAGTATCTAGAGGAAATTTTAAATCATTTGACCCATATCGTATTCTAACTACATTTAATCCGTTTATTCTTAAAACTATAGCTTCGCACTCATTGTGAGGCACGAAAAAACCGATCGTCCGAATTTGTATTTTCTACATCTTGCATGTAGTAGCTTCTTTGATAATTGTTACGACCCCTACTATTAGAATTATTAAAGGAACCACGGTTATTGTTAAATCCGTTCCGATCTGAGTTTCTACCCCTATTTGAAAACTGAATATTATTTTGCCTATTTGAAAACTGATAATTATTTTGCCTATTTGAAAACTGATTATTACTTTGCCTAAATTGTTGAGGAACCGATTCTCGTGTTTTACGAGGATACGATCTATTTGTCCTACCACGACCAAAATTATTAGACTGCATGTGAAATAGTCGTTGACTATCCTTGTGTGACATTTCTTCTTATTTAGCACCACTAATAGCTTCATTTAATTTAGTATAGTTCCTAGCCTTGACAATTGTTCGAAGATCATTATTTTGAAGTCCGTTAACAAAAGCGTTTATAGCTATTTTTTCGTTAACTTCGCCCAAAATTCTATTACTTTCTTCGCTACCATCTGATTGCGCTACCGTTAATTCTACCAATAAATCTTCGACATATTGACCGAATTTCTCAATAGTTCTAGTTCCCTGCCTAGCGTTATTTAGTTGAACTGATAATATTGCTTGAGATTTTTTTGTTAGAAAGTACTTTTTTAAATCTACTATTAGCAATTCATTGTTTTCGTATGTTGAAGACATTCGAAGTTTGGCACCGTTTGATAAACATCGTTTCAGTATATAATTAGTTAATAACTTTTTACCATTATTATCCAAAAGCCCGTTGTATAATTCAATAGAATCGATTAGCTGTTTAGTTATATTTTCTGCACCATTCATTATTGGTAACAGACTAGCTGCTGTTTTAATGTCAAATTTCTCCCCAATTATAATATTTGTTGGAACACAATTTCCTAGCCTACTATTTAAAATTTTTGTTATTTCTAAAATTAGCTTTTCACTAGACACTACAATTAGTTTAACGTTTTTTATATCATCAGGATGGTTATATTTGTTACTGTTAAATTGATCTTTTTCAATTTCTAATGATTCCTTAATTCGATCCAATTTACTTAGTTTATGACTTGTAATACTATAATCATCGCGTCTAACTTGAGGATCCTTATTTAAATTTCTTAAAAATACTTTTAATTCCTCGTATATGTGTTGAAATGTTTCAACTTGAGTCATTACTTAATTAATACTAGTATTTAACATTTTATATAGATATACTTAATTAAATTTACTCTAATGTAACATTAACTAACCTGAACTTCATTTTACAATATTACCTTCTTTACTAATTCCATAAAAAAAATTTCCAGCTTGGATTTAGACTGTTTCCTGGCTTCTTGAGATTACCTTCCTTATTTTAGATTCAAATCTCTTCTTCATGTAGTTATATAATAGGACCAACCCAAATATTATGACCATACCAAATGCTACCATTCCCATTATTTCACCAACAGAATTTTTTGCTCCATTTTGGGACAATCCATTCGACATTCCTCCACTATTGCCAGCTTGCGAAATTACAATTTCTTCTTTACTCTGAGTGGAACCCATTCTTAACCATTTTTTTTTTATTTCTTCTACATGTATATAAATAGTTCTTTTGGCAGGATCGCCATGTAATGGGACTTGTTCAAAAATTAAACGTCTTTCTGCTTCTAAGTCTATTTTGTATCTCTTCATTAAATTTTTCAATATTCCAATTAAAACTAGGTTAGTAGAATAATTAATATTTACAATCATTTTGCGTAGTTGCAAGGTTAGTAAAATTATATAATAAACATTATAACAACAATATAAACTTAATTCTACAGGATGTTAAAAGAATAATTTAAAATATACTTATACTACATTACAAAAGTACATACATTCTTTGAAATGGTTTCCAATGCTGCTAATGAATCAATCCCTATCAAAAAAGGATTCAAACCAACCACCCCAAGACCTTACTGGTGGGATGATCAATGCACTAACGCCGCTAACTAACAGAAAAAAGCTTTGTTGGCATATAAAACCTAGGTAATTTAGACAATTATTTAACTTATAAAAACGCAGCCGCCAAAGCTACAAAGCTTTTTAAATGCAAACAAAAACAGTGTTGGGTTGAGTACTGAGTACTTAAGTAGTTTAAATAAAAGAACATCTTTGACTGAAATATGGAGCAAAGTGAAATCAATTAGTAATAAAAAATGTACTAGAAAGAAAACTGTTATCACTCCAGAAATAATTGATGAATGTTTGGATCATCTAGCGCCACCCTTCGTTCCGTTTCCCATCTTTCAATTTTCAGTCAAAATCCGATAACTTGTCTATTCCTTTTCAAGTGGTAGAGTTAGAACTAGCTTTAAAAAGTACTAAGAGCACTGCTCCGGGCACTGATCACTTCAAGTACAGAATGTTATATAATATGCCTACCTCTGCCAATTTTTTGTTATTAGATATATTTAATGCTTGGTGGGTTAAACAAGAGTACTCAGAAAAATTAAAACAAATAATAATATGTCTTATCCTAAAACCATTTAAGAGACCCGATTCGTATTCATCATTTTGCCCTATTTCATTGATGTCCTGCCTAACAAAAACATTCGAAAGAACGGTCAAATTAAGACTAGAACATTACGTAGAAATCAATGCATTGGCCCCAAATTCGCAGTATGGATTTCGCAGAGGACGTGGTACAATCGACGCTATGACTCAACTTGTTTCCGATGTCCAAATTACATTCTCAAAAAATAAATATCTGCTTGGTTTATTCATTCATATGAAAGGGGCATATGATGTGGTGAATTTGAACATATCAGCTTCTAAAATGGGAAAAATTGGTATCATTTCTAAGGTATGCGCTAACATTGTAGAATTTTTCAAAAATAGAAAAATTTTCTTAAGAGATCATAACAATGTACTACATGGTCCAAGATTAGTCAATAAGGGTATTCCGCAGGGGTCTATTTTGAGCCCCTTACTTTTCAATATATACACGGCAGAATTGCATGACATTTTTGACGAAAGGATCAAAATTATTCAATACGCTGATGATATTTGTATTTACGTATCTCATAGTACTTATGGGGAGTTTCTGAAAGATCTAAAATATGTTGTTTACTGCGTCGAAGAATGGCTACACGATCTTGGTTTTAGTCTCGTATCTGAGAAGTCGGCGGTCATGTGCTTCACAAGGCACCGGCTTCATCTGGCGGACTCAATTACCATTAAAGATATAACGCTTCCAGTCGTCGATAATTATAAATATCTTGGAATTATCCTTGATAACAAATTACTTTGGTCTAGTCATATCAAACACATAAAATAAAGATGCGAGAAAGGTTTAAACATTCTTCGCACTGTCACAAAAACTAAGTGGGGTGCTGATCCAAATATATCTCTCATCTTCTACAGATCTTACATACGCTCACGCATAGACTATGGGTGCACTCTATATGGTTCCGCTTCACATAGTAATTTGCTAATTCTCGAAATCGTCACCATGTCATTTAATTCTGACGGAAGCTCAAGAACCGCCATTAAAGACGGGAATATTGTAATAAAATACGAATACCTAAAAGATAATTTTATGGTAGAAAATTTGAGAACACACGGTAAAACATATTTTATGTTTCATTTAATAATAACTGGAACGCGACACACATAATGTTTAATAAAACAACTACGAAGCCAAAACAGAATAGAGAAATAAAAAACATCTTACTGGGTCAAAGCGAAATAATTGTTTTGAATACAATTATTTCAATAACAAAAACTAACACGATTCAAAAAACAAAAGCTGTTTTTTGCAACTCGACGAAAACCCCAAAACCGAAGTCGGGGGAAAACAAAAAAAGGAGTGTACACAGACCAGTACCGGGGGTCGATCGCGCGAAGGGAAAAGGTTTTTCCCCTGCCACGGTGAACGGTACTAGTGTTTTTTTAGTGTTAGCGGTACGAGTGGTAAAACTTACCCTCTACGCTAATTGCCTTTCGACATAGCACGATTCCGTTTATTGGCACGACTCGCGGTGAAAAAGCAGATAGTAAGAAAAGTCAAGAAAATTCCCGGCGAGACGGAGGACGTTTATCAAGCAGTAAGTTTTTGAATTAGATTCAGACTGGGATAATTTTTTACTAGTGATATATTTACTCGTTATTGGTCTAGCTGGATCCTGAACTTGGGTGTATAGGTCAATTGCTATATACAAGGTGTAGCGATAGCAAATATATTTATTAGATTTTTTTTTGTTTGATTGTTGATTTTTTCAAAGAGACGGGACATAGCTGTACACTCTTCAGATTGAGTTTATCGTCCTGACAAATATATAATTTACCGTGTGTACTGGAATAATTTAGATTTTTGCCGAGAGGCCGGAGCGTATGTTTTCCATATTTTCACGGGTTTCAGCGGAATTGCGCTGATAAGTCAATCTATTGTAGAGAAATATTGTTATCAGTATTTTGTTCAGCCGTAAATTATAAATTAAAACTCTTTCTTATTTTGCCAGCGTAAACGCATAAAATTATCGTAGGTAATTATATTACTGGGGACTTTCGCAACTTGTAACGCCAGTGTCGATAAATAATTTAAATTGTTTTACTTAGCTCATCAGAATTTTTCTTTATAGAACAAAAATTTCACTTTCGTTCCCTGAAGGTCAATGCGACCGGAACGACGTAAAATGAATCATTGTTGCATATAAAGGTATTTACACGTAATAGTTATTTATTTTTTTCTCGACACCGGAGAATAGAAGGATTGAGAAACGAATATATAAAACATACGCCTTTCACGCATTTTTTTTTAATAACAAGACCAAGCCGATAAAAGGGCTAGTTTTGCCGCACCACCGAACAAACGAGAATTCTGTTCATAAATTTGATTTTGTTTTTATAATTGCAGTATATACAGGAGTAGGTTTGATAATAAACCAATTTTAGGTAAATATGTATAGGTAGAGTTACACCAGGGAATTGGGTTTAATTTAATCATACGGAATTGTAGTTTAATTTTAAATATATATGTATAGCTGTATAGGAGGATTTGGAGAGATTATTTTATTATATATATTTTTTTTGTATAACGTGGAGGTTCTACATTATTTTTCCTATCACCCCTACTCCAAAAATATCCCCCTCTGGAAGTGTAACAAACGTGGACGTGTGACGGAGACGAGGAGGACAAACCCTGTCCTGGCAAAGGAAGTTTCATCCGTTTTAAGACCAGGCGAACCTAGCAAAAACCAATCGGACTGGATTGCCTTACACGCTCAGCCGCGTATGGGAAGCAGAATTTGGTGATAGATTTTATCAGAGTGGTGACAGCAGATTTAATTAGGGGTATACAAGTTATAACACTTTGATTTAGATTTAAAATACAACGAAGTATAGAGTTACTATTTCGTTACACTGGTGACAGTTATTTAACTTACACTTTAAGTTAGACATTATTACAATATTTAGAAAACAAACAAGTAATAAAATATCGATCATTTAACGCGTTGTTAGAGCAAAAAACAGCTACCTTGAATGTGCAAGATCTAGTTAATCCTTTTTGGGCAAAAAGAAGTTCCCCTCCGTTAGCGAGCGCTTTTATTGATACAAATAAAATAGTGAAAATAAAAACTAGTCCAAATTATCCTATCTATATGTAATTAACTGTCACGGCCCTTATTTCGTGGAATCCGCTCATATTAGTGTTTTAATTGAAACTCACGGTTTCTAGTTAATTCCACAATATATTGTTTGTTTGTATTTATTATATTGTGTACAGTGCCAGGAGCAGTCTTAATTAGTGACTCCAAGTCTGTTCTAGAGGCTTTGAATAGCTCACCATTAATACAATATAAAAATGAAATAATTTTCAGTATAAAAAAACTACTTTTTCATCTCTATACCAAAAATGTGAAAATATATTTTATTTGGACAAAGGCACATGTTGGCGTTATAGGCAATGAAAGGGTAGAGAACGAAGCTAAAAATGTTTGCAGAATTGACAATGTCAATGTACCTTTAGTACCATTCCACGATGTTACTAACGAATGTAAGAAACTCCTTCGGAATGAATGGAAAACGGTCTATACGAAAGCGGCATCAAAATCTAACAATCATTACTTTAAAATCCATCAGTCGTTACCTAATAATATCTCACATTACTATTTCCCTTATGTCAGCAAAGCTTACACTTGCATTATATCTCGATTAAAATTGAACCATGGCCGATTCCCGGCTCATCTTTATAAAATTGGTGTGGTGAAATCACCATATTGCAGTTATTGTGATAAAGATGAGATCGCAGACACAAACCATTTGTTTTTTGGTTGTAAAAATAACAAACCGGCGTCAGACCTTTTCTTACGAGATCAACATCAATATAATATACAACTACCAACTCGTATCAGATCTCTGTTAGATACAGGAAATAAGAATATATTCGATTTAATTGTGAAATTTGTCAAAACAACTAATATTGATATATAATTAATGTATTTATCCGTATCAGAAAGTATGTGGCAAATAGCGAGAGAAAAAGTATGAAAGAAATGGAAAAATTTTGTGTAATTTTGTTTGACGCAATTTATCTAATGCCCAATATAAGTTATAATTTAAAACATGGCATAATTGAGGGGTAATAAGATGTGGGTAGTGGTCGAACTCAACACATTGCTGACCATGCACTTGTATTCATGCTAAGAGGAATGAGTTGCAGGTGGAAGCAACCCTTGACATTTTATTTTGTTAGATCTGGGATGAAAACTCAAAAATGAGAATCCATTTTAGCGGAACTAATAAAAAATGTCCATGAAGGGACTTCACTTCGCATACTGGCTTCAATTTCTGACCAAGATTTAGCAAAGGTAGCTGCTGTATCTGCACTCAGTGATGAATGTGGTTTCCATGGCAATTTTATATTCAAAGTGGATGGATCCACAATCTACCATATTTTCGATCCTTCACATTTAGTAAAATGTTTTAGGAATAATGTTTAACAAAAAATATCCACTTTGGAGATAAAATTGCAAAATGGAGTGGTTTCCATGGCAATTTTATATTCAAAGTGGATGGATCCACAATCTACCATATTTTCGATCCTTCACATTTAGTAAAATGTTTTAGGAATAATTTTTAACAAAAAATATCCACTTTGGAGATAAAATTGCAAAATGGAGTGATTTGCAAGTTTTGTTTAATTTGGATGGTAATAATCCAGATAGCAAAATTTGCAGAAAACTAACAGAAAATCATATTCATCCCGAGGGTAGAACAAAAATGAAAGTTAAATTTGCCACACAAATATTTTGTAGGGTCAGAAATTTTAAAAAGGTACTGCTGAATTGATTTCTCTCATGGACAAATTATTTGACTCTCTAAATTCGGTCAAAAATTCTTCTAAAGTATTAAGTCGACCACTAACCGCCACATCTTCTCATAAAGAATTCTGGGGAAAGCCATTACTTTTTTAAATAATTTAAAATTTGAGAATAATGGAAAGTTTGTTCGTCCCCCTCCCCTCCCTCTCTAAGGAATTTTGTAATTGCAATCCGCAACGTATAAAATGTATGGAAGGATTTGGATTAAAATATCTAGCTACTAGATGTTTAAATCAAGATCCTTTAGAAAACTTTTTTGGAATAACTCGGGGTTTGTGTGGACAAAATTCAAGACCAACATGTTCTAAATTTGTAGCAGCTTACAAAACTTGTTTAGTCAATAACTTGATGTCAAATTCAAGCTCTAAAAATTGTGAACAAGATGGTACATTTTTAATAAACTTTTTAAATCCACTGCCAGACGTTTCAGAAAAAAGTTGATACTGTTTATTCAGAAACCCATGCAGTGGTCTCAAACCTGTAATTATTCCAAAAAAATTTCACGAGATACGTTTTCCATAAATCTTCATTTATTGCGGGGTTTATTTGTAGAAAACTGTTGACTAGGAATGATTGTAAAAAATGTAAAGAATATTTTTTACACTGGATATTACGGATTCCCATACTTTTATTAAATTAAAAGAGTTTGGAAGTTTGTTTTATCCTGCGTAACATTTTATCTTGCTGGTCGACAGATTAAAAGAAGAAATTTTTAATTCATTTCTCAATTATATTAATTCGGGTAACATTATGGAGACACTTAGTGATAAATTAGTAATCAACTTAAACAATTGTCCGGACCATGACCTTCCAAATGGCATTATCATGTAAAAATGTGTTTTTTTTTTTTATTTCTTACAGAAAGTCGCATCAACCGTGGTAGGTTATTAGCGACGGTACAATAGATAATAACATAATTACACTGAATTATACACATTAATTAATTTTAAAAATATTATTAGTCTATCACAATTATTATCCTGAAATAAGGCTTGAAATGTGTTGGGTAGTTTACAAATGTTTCTTTGATTGTAGTATTTAGGACATTCTGTGAGGATATGTTTCACTGTTACATCTACATTACACAGTTCACATACTGGATGTTCTTCACGTTTTATTAGGTAAGTGTGAGTTAGTCTAGTATGCCCCAACCGTAGACGTGAAATAATCACTTGGTGTTGTCTGTTGTTAGAAAATGGAAACCACTTTTTATATAGAGGTTTAATTTCACGAAGTTTTGAGTCACTTTCAGTCCACTGAGATTGCCACAAAGCGATCACTTTCCTATTTAATATGCACTTTAGATCCGAACTAACCACCTTTGAAATCGATACCGCACTTTCATCTGTGATGGAATTACGAGCACATCTGTCCGCTTCTTCATTTCCACTAATACCAATATGGGATGGGATCCATATAAAGATGATATCATTGTTTCGTTCTCTGGCAACGTAGAGTTCTTTCTTGATGAGATGAACCAAAGGATGTTTGGAATAAATCGTTTGTATCGAGTGTAAGGAAGTAAGGGAGTCTGTAAGGACAAGGAAAGAGTTGTGGTGGCTGCTTTCGTTGATATGTGTTAAAGCTTGATATATAGCGAATAGTTCTGCCGAGAGGATATTTGTGTAGGATGGAAGTTTATATAGAAGTTTCTGCGAGTCAGTTACTACAGCTGCTCCTACGCCTATGGTCGATTTCGAGGCATCTGTATATATCTTTTGGTAATTTGGATACTTTCCCAAAGTGTCGAACAGTTTGGCTTTTATAACAGTTGGGTTAGTATTTTGTTTATCATATTTAGTTAAGCTTTTGTCGCAATTTGGTATCTTTACCATCCAGGGTTCTATGTTATAATAAGTGGCAATTGGGTAAACTTTTGGTAGACAAAAGTCAATTTCTTGAAAGTATGTTCTAATTCTCTCGTAAAACGGTTTTGGTGTCCTCGATTTCCCAATAAAAAATCCTTCCAATTTATTTGAGTGTGTGTACTGATAAGTTGGATTTGACATATTGGCAAGAATAGTAACTGCATAATTGCTGCTAAGAGATTTTCGCCTTAGGCTTAAGGCTGGTTCTCCTTATTCCCACTGTAGACTTTTTACCGGTGTAGTTCTAAAAGCTCCAAGTATAATCCGGAAAGCGGAATTTTGGATTACTTCGAGTTGGTCGGTGTCAGTTTTGTTTGCTGTATCATATGCTATAGAGCCATAGTCCAATACTGATCTGATGAGAGATTTATACAGTAACAATAAAATTGGTCCATCAGCACCCCATTTCTGGTTAGCTACCACTTTTAGAATGTTTAATCTCTTTTGGCATTCTAAGGCTAGATTGTTGATGTGTATTTTCCAATTTAATTTGCTGTCTAAGTGCATACCTAAAAATTTTACAGAAGGTAGGATCTTTAGATTTTCGCCATGTAGTATCAAATTAGGTTGAAATAGTTCATTTTTTTTGCTAAATAACATGCAGTGAGTTTTGGATGTTGAAAAACGAACTCCTGTTTGCGAACACCAAATTTCCAGGTTTGTAAGAAAATCTTGGAGAAAATTATTCATTGTGGTCATATTTGTACCTTTTAAGAAAACAACTAGATCGTCAGCGTATATTCTTGCTCTAAGGGGTGCTTTTATATTCTCCAAGATGCTATTCAAGGCTACAATAAATAATGTTGGGCTTATTACGGAGCCTTGCGGTGTCCCATTCTCTTGTAATTTATTTTTAAATATCTGTGTATTTGCTCTGACAACAAAAGTTCTTTTTTGGAGGAAGTTTTTGATAAAAGCTAAGCAGTGGCCTTGTATGTTCCATTCACTCAACGTTCTCAATATATGATATCGCCACACCGTGTCGAATGCCCGGTTAATATCGAAAAATATGGCCATGCACGTCTGGTTCAATGCGAAACCCTCATGAATAAAGCTTTCTAATTCAACAATGTTATCTAAAGTTGATCTATGTTTTCTGAAGCCACTTTGTTCCGGGATCAGAAGGTTTCTGCTTTCAAGTGTCCATAAAAGTCGTTTGTTAATTATTTATTTTCTCGAGTAGCTTGCACATTGAACAAGTTAGTGAGATAGGTCTATAAGATGCAGCGATTGTTTTAGGTTTTCTAGGCTTTAGTATTGGTATGACAATAGCTTCACCCCATTTTTCTGGAAAGAGGTGTTTAGTCCAGATTTTATTGTATAGGTGTAACAAGTAATCTTTGGAATTTTGAGGTAAGTGCTTCAAGAATACTACAGGAATGTCATCTGGTCCTCCGCATGTATCTTTTAAGTCTTCTAGTGCTTCATTTAATTCATTTTCAGTTATATTATGATTTAATGGATCGAGTATGTTAAAAATTTCAATATCATTTGCTTCCTGTGAGACTTTTTTGGTAATAAAGGCGTTATCATAATTATTGTTGTTGGAGTGACTAGCATATGTATCAGAGAGTATATCTGCAATATGTTTGTCGTCTGTAACCGTTATTCCATTGAGATCAAGAGATGTTATTTTTTGAATGGAGCTTTTACCAGAAATCTTCTTGACTTTTTTCCATACATCTGATATTGGAGTGGATCTATTAATTGAAGATACAAATTGTCTCCATGATTCCTTTTTTGCAGTTTTTATTATGTGTCTAGAAATTGCTCTTAGTCGTTTGAATTCAACGAGGTTTTCTGTGGTTTTGTGTCTTTTGTAAACGTTGAAAGCATGCTTACTAGTTTTTATGGCGTCTTCGCATGTTTTACTCCACCATGGAACTGGAATTCTACCTGTAACAAGCTTTGTTCTACCAATACTAGATTCTGCGGCAGATATGATAATATTTTCAAGATTTCTTAAATCCTTATCAATATTCTCGGTCGTAGTAAGGTTTTCTATTTTCTTTTGAATATTTTCAGAAAAGGCATCCCAGTTTGCATTCTTTAATCTCCAAATGTAAGATGGTGAAGTAGTTTTAGTTTCGAAATTGGTATTTCGTATAATAATCGGGTAATGATCACTATCATATAAGTAAGGATCTACTTCCCAAGATACCGATAACGAGACCGTAGGATCACAAAAGGATAGATCTATTGCGGATGATTCTCCTGTTGCAGAATTGAAGCGAGTTTTAGTACCATCATTTAATATATTAAAATTAAAATGGTCAATAACATTCGCAATTGTTCGACCTCGATTATCATTAGAATCGGAGCCCCAAAATATATGGTGACCGTTAAAATCACCTAAAATTAATCTTGGTGTTGGTATTTGATTAATAACATCACAAATATCTTGCATGTCCAATGGACCTGCCGGTAGGTACATATTGCATATGTGTATTGGGTGCGAGATCCTAATTTTTGCGGCAACGACTTCCAGGTTGGAATTAATCGGAATAATTTCTGCTTCTAATGTGTTCGATACATAAATCGCAACTCCGCCACTGGCATGTTGACGATTTGTTCTGTTCCTAAAGAAGCACTGATAACTTTTTAGTGAATGATAATGATCTAGTTTAAAATGTATCTCTTGAAGGCATAAAATGTCAGGAAGGTGTTCTGATAAGATTTTTTGTAGCATAGGTAGACGCTCGTAGTATCCATTCAGGTTCCACTGAATTATTGATTTAAATAGCATTGGATTGAAAAAAAAATAATAATAAATAAATGATAGTGGAGTTCTATTCATGAGAGGACGAGTCACTTTCTGTAGCCATCGATTCATAATTGATTTCGTCTCCTAGGTGTCTGTATATTTTTTGTTGAAGTTTTGTGATACGGCTTTTAATTCGTCTTTCTGTAAGAAGAGGGTAAATTTTATTTAACATGATCACTAGAGATCCATAGTCAGTTGTGTAGTCCTTAACTACTTCCAGGGCATTATGAGAGCCAAGAGTATTTTCAAATAGGTCTACAAGTTGGTCGTAGTTTAATGGCAGTCCTTCAGAATTGTTTGTTATAAATGCTTTGGCTGGTTGAAGTAAAATTTTTACAGGAATTGCTGGTACCACTGCTGAGGTTGTCTTAACTTTTTTTATTGTTTTTTTAAGATGATTAGGTTTTTGGAAAATTGATTCTGAGCTTGTTTCTTCTATAGTGGGGCTCTCAGATGCGGGTCTTTTTGGAGTATTGGTTGCTGATGGAGTTGGTGTGTTGGGATTGTTGATCGCTCCAATGGTGGAGGGTTTTATTATATCGATAACAGGAGAAGGTGTGCAGTTTGTGGCGTTATTGGTTGATAATGTAGTAGGTGCAGGAGTTGTGTCAGTCTGTTGTTGAGTTAAATTAGCTGAGATATAAACTGAGCACTTTGCTGCAAGATGTCCTGTCTGGCGACATTTGAAACAAGTCATTCCGTCTTGTGCTACAAATACTCTGTATGATGTATTATCATGATTGATCACTATAGAATCAGGAATTTGGATACTGTGAGGCGTAACGAAAATTTGTCTTCTATAACTAAGA
Source organism: Galeruca laticollis (assembly GCA_963921935.1). Classification (NCBI taxonomy): domain Eukaryota; kingdom Metazoa; phylum Arthropoda; class Insecta; order Coleoptera; family Chrysomelidae; genus Galeruca; species Galeruca laticollis. Next base: position 5,743,792 of record OY998182.1, read on the forward strand.
ATATGACTAAATTCCGGAAGAGCTGTACTGATTCTTAGTACTGGCATAGGTGAAATTGGATTTAGACCTATATTTTGTAATTCATTTATTAAAAGTTCATTCGGTATGGTAGGACATACATTCGATAATACAAGTCTTTCTGCTGGTGTAACAAGTTTTCTGGCCTTAAGTATTTCACCATTTACCGTTATTTCTCCAATATCATCGAGGAATTTATTGACTATATTTTTGTCGGCTAAATATACGCAGATTCTGTTATTAGTTATTTTAGAGATATGTGTGATATGTTTTGGTTGTATAACAGTTCCCAAAGGAATTAAATAGTCTTGAATAGGAATTCCTTCTAATGCGTTAAAAATAATAGCTTGTTCTTTATTAGGATATCTTGTTTGTTTCGCAGCGTTAGAATAGGATTTTGTTTGGTTGGATAGGATTTGAGAAGAGGAATATAATGGTATGTTATTGATCATTGTGTTGTTGGTATTGGAATGTGTTGGTAGTTGATCAGTTTCAGAGCTCCTGTAGTCAGAAGTGGTCTGCGTGGGAATTAACAGTGGCATATTAAAATATGTTTAATTAATTATACTAGGTCGTATTGGGCAGGTTTGACCCTGTCCATCCCAGGACCTAGGTACGGAAAAAACCTTGACTTGATATTTACTTCGTGTTTTAAGTTTATACTAATGGTAAATTTCTTATTTTCTTCGAGAAAAATCTTAAATTTTGGGTACTTACAGGTGAACAATAGGAAGTAACTAATTAAAAACACTATGGCAATAAAGCGAAATTTAACTACACTGTGTTTTTACTATAAAATTAACAAAATATAAGAGCGAGGTTAAAACAACTTGTTATATTATTTGCCAGAACCGGACTCCAAATGTGTTTTTTTATCATGACGAAGTACATGATTACCATTGTTAACAGAAAAATGTATGGTAAAGATAAAAGAACAAATATGCATGTCGACAAGTTTTTGAAAACATTTTCTAGCTTTCCATTCATAAAAAATTGATACTGTTTTCATTTATTACCTAAACTTCATACATTATAAAGATTTATGCAGGTAAAAAAAATTTTTGTTTAAATCTAATTCAAGGAGATTTATTATATTAAAAGGTATAAATAATTAAATATAATTAAGTTTAATATTAATTATAATATTATATATTTTAATACAATAAATCTCCGCTCTTGAATTGGATTTAAACATAAAAAAATTATGGCCTGCATCAATCTGAATAATGTATGAAGTATATTTCACTAATTTAAAGGGTTATTACCACAGAACAGCATGTTCTGTGGTAATAACCAAAGGAGGTGTTCTGTGAAAGGAAATATTTAATGAAATTTGAATTTATGCAACCATTATAACATTTAGTACTAATCACCAATATCAGACGGCGCTGAAACTCATTACAATTTTATAATCATGTAATGTCACTTCTTCCTTGGGTGTGTTCTGTGGTGTAGTCGTGCTGGAGTGCGGAGTGTTCAGCGATGCATAAGGTAAGAACGTGTAGGCAAATGTGTTTTTAAAATGTTGAAAATTGGATAAAATTACGTAAATTGGATACGTAAATATACAGGAAAACATAATTATTTGTGAATGTGAGTGAACAAAAATTGCACTAAAATTTTTTTAAAGTTCTCTTGGAGATTTTTCAAAATAATCCATTGTTGAGGGGTAATTTCGATCACCTCCAGTCTCAGAAATATGTTTTTACTTTTTAATTTTAGGAGTAATATTTTAGGTTATGTATTTTGTGTAGTAAACTAACGTACAGAGAACGACCTGTACAGTATTTGCCAAGCATATGGTGATTCCCTGTTTAGTGAGAGAGACATTTTATGTCTATATTAATTTGGTTTATTTATTTTTAGATGCCTCAACACTACGAAAAAAAGTTTAGGCACCGGGGAAATGAAGAAGAAATATTTCTTCAGAGGGCAGTGGCGGCGGTTAAATGAAAACTGTCAATGAGGGCTGCCGCTGAGCAATTTGCCATCCCTTACTCGATCATTATTACCGACGACATCAGCTCAAGTATGGAAGACTACCCGCTCTAGATGCAAACGAAGAAAAAATGTTTGCTGAAGGCCTGCAACTTTGATAATATTTTATAACATGTATTTGTTAGTGTTTTTAAATGAAACTCACGGTCTCTAGTTAATTCCACAATATAATAAAAGTTATTGAAAATTCTAAAAAATTGACAACTGTTTCGATAAATCAATATCATCGTCAGAATGATCACTAATATGAGCATATTCCACGAAGTAAGGGTCGAGACAGTTAATTTCATGTATTTGTTATTTTCAGTTGATACTTTTGATATTAATATCAATACTCAATTCAGCGATCTCAACCGTTTAATATAAATAAGTAAACGGAGTGGCCCGCGGTATGTATTTGTTATTTTCAGTTGATACTTTTGATATTAATATCAATACTCAATTTAGCGATCTCAACCGTTTAATATAAATAAGTAAACGGAGTGGCCCGCGGTATGTAGATGTATGTATTTGTTATTGTTATGACCTGAATCGATACGCTTCATACTCGGAATAAAAGGATGCCGTCGCCGCGCCGTGGCGAAGTTTATTGATTAATCTAAAAATCATCGTTAAGCTCATCACTAAAGCCAATCGACATCTGCATATCGTTAAGCAATATTTAACAAAGCGTGTGGTGACATAACCAAGTTTATGAAGAACTTACCTGGAACAGACTGGTTTAATGAGGCGAAATTCCAATCTTACCAAAAAGCTGGCAGAAAATACAAAACGGGTTCAAGCAGCGTTAAGCTACGAGTTAGTGGAAGATTATTTCAGAAATTTAAAAGACCTCGTCAAGGATATTCCGTCTTCTAATATTATTTATTATGACGAAACTCTAATTTCTTAGAAGACCCGGGCGCTGTGAAAGTCGTCTTTAGAAAAAGGCACCAAAGATCCACATAGGGCCATAGATAGCATGAAAGCTAGCACCACGGTGATGTTTGCAATAGCAGGAGATGGCACGATGCTTCCACCATACATTGTCTATAAGACAAAACAATCGTGTGTAGGATGGACTGAAGGGGGTATAGAAGGGGCCAGATACAACCGCAATACTGGTTTTATCCTATTGTTTTGCCGCATTTGAAAAAGCTAGATAGTGATAACACTTTGGACGGGAATAATTTAAGTAGCCACGTCACTCTGAGCGTAATACAGGAATGCTAAAATAACAATATTATGTTTGTCCTGCTGCCACAAATCTCGGAACACCTGCTAAGACCCTTGGATGTAGTTTACTTCCGACCTCTTGAAGCGGCATAGAAAAAGCTGTTAGGAACATCGAAGTTCAACAATAAAGTAGTGCTTCCCAAAACTGTATTTCCAAAGCTTCTCAAGGAGACTGTGGAGTCTGTTGGTCTCAAATCTCAAATCAACTCTATTGCAGAAAATTCCACGTAAAAAAGTTGACGATACACATGAAACATCATAGACAGATGCTATAGTAGATCATTTTTAAGAACTCCGGACGGGTCCAACAATACCACTGTAAAACTAGGAGAGAACTGAATGTATCAGCAGGAAAGAGCATAGGGACATCGGATCTGCTAATAGGTGAATCCAGACGCACATCACAAAACATCAAAAGCAGAAGGGGGCAAGTGACAGCAAATCAGAAGAAGAAAATGGGCAAGCTAAAAATAAGAATATAAGTGACATCGAGTTCGAAGAAGAATCGGATTTAGAGATTATGGAAAAAGAACTGTCATTCACAGAAGAATACGAGAACCCTCTACCCTAAGCGAAAGTTCGGCGGAAGAGCAAAATTCTGAAATTTTAATCGTAAATGACTACGGATTGGTAAAATTTTAATCCAACAAAAGAGACATTTTATTGCCAAGATTGAAACTATCCCAGACGAAGAACTATGTGTTAATACAATGCGCAAGGAATCAAAGAAATATGTGTTTTTTGTATATCCGAAAATTCCGGATCTATCAGTAATTACACTTTTGAGCAGATTGAAAGAAAAGTTTAGTTGAAAGGAGAAAAACGTGGAAGGCACAACTTTTATCTACTCGAAGATCTACCCGAATGACTCTTAATGACACTTTATTGGCCAAAACAATTTTTAAAAGGCTGTATTTTATTGTATAGCTATGAATTATATGTTTTGTTGTATCTTATTGAAGTTTTGACTGAACTCATCTACCAATATGAGGAATGTGATATTTTTGGTAGATAGATCTAAGAATTTGTGATTATGATTTGTTCCTATATGTTTTTCTATTATTTTTAGTTTTTTGTTCAGTTTTTTAGATACAGCAACCCATGACTGTAAGAAAAAGACTGAATAAAAATAAACATATTTCTATTTTTTTATGGATTCGTTATCCTAAAATTGGAAAAATAATAGGTTTGGTGTTGTCTTTAATGTATGTTGATCGATTTTTCTATGCTTTTGAATAGGTGCTCGACTTTACCCAACATGCGGAGTAAAGTCCTTCACACTTTGAAGAAAAATAAAAATTAAATGGGAAAGGTAAAAAAATAGTAGTGGATTCATCAAATGGGTTAATGTTTGAGCTATGTTAAATTACAGTTTCATTTTAAAAAAATGAATCGTTTAGGCGCTATGCTAAAATATTCTTTATTTTTTATCGACTTTACCCTGTTTGACGGTACTGAGAATTAATATTGTTCAAATTTCTAAATAGAATACCTTGTAACTCGGTAAGAAGCCACATTTTATCTAAATGATTTACGTTTAATCTCAATATTTTAAGCTCAAGAATGAACAGTTAAAATATTTCCATTTCTGAAGCAAATCCACTAGAGTACGAAAACATCTTCAATATAGGTGAGGGTAAATATATTAAAATCCTTAAAATTCGTACAAGTTTTTTAATTACCACATGCCAACTAGTTTCGACTTAACAAGTCATCATCAGGGCGGGTAAGCTACAATTAAGATGGTAAATTTAATTTAGCAAATCGAATTCTATTCAAACAACTGTAACTCACCAGTCAATCAAAAAATTTCCACAGGACGTATAACAACATGAATTTAAAATAAACAGCGAAAACAATACAAGACAACAGAACTAGACGAACTAACGTTTTAAATAATTTGATCATTAACACACTCAAGTGAAGATAACTTTTTATAATCTAAAATTCTTTTTGATTCCAATGTGTCCTGATTATTTTAAAAAAGAATTAGAAACTATCAAACTTTTAGCAGTTAAAAACGGTTACTCCACAATTCTAATTGACAATTTAGTTAACAGAAAGATGGATAAGCTTTTAATGAATGACTCATATGCATTGGACAGGAGTGAACAACAAAAATTTGTTAGCATTTATTACTACGGTCCACTTTCCTATCAATTGGCCAACATTATTCAGAATAGAACAGAATATAAAGTAGCCTTTAAATCTCCACTAAACTTAAAAACTATCTTTTCTCGAACCAAAGACTCAATTTCACAACTTGATAGAAGTGGGGTTTATAGGTTGACTTGTAACAATTGCACCGCCGAATACATAGGGCAGTGTGGTAGGAGGTTTAAGTTGAGAATCCAAGAACATTTGACAAGGAATAGTTCTGTTTTCTACAGACATTTACAACTTAATAACCATTCTTTTGTGGTGGATGAAAATTTTAAAATTTTACATGTTTGTGAACATGGAACTAGACTGAACGCTTTGGAGAACTTAGAAATTTTTAAATCAATTAATAATGAAAATACTATATCATTAAATTTAAAATCAACTATTGAAGTTCCGCCACTGTTTAGAATTTTAGATTATAAAAAGTTATCTTCACTTGAGTGTGTTAATGATCAAATTATTTAAAACGTTAGTTCGTCTAGTTCTGTTGTCTTGTATTGTTTTCGCTGTTTATTTTAAATTCATGTTGTTATACGTCCTGTGGAAATTTTTTGATTGACTGGTAAGTTACAGTTGTTTGAATAGAATTCGATTTGCTAAATTAAATTTACCATCTTAATTGTAGCTTACCCGCCCTGATGATGACTTGTTAAGTCGAAACTAGTTGGCATGTGGTAATTAAAAAACTTGTACGAATTTTAAGGATTTTAATATATTTACCCTCACCTATATTGAAAATATTTCCAATTATTAATGAAATGCTCTATATTATTTAATATTGACTTGCTTGTCACTATTTGTACTAAGAGTCAAGACTCCTGTATTCAATCGTTGAAATTCTTGAATGCAGTCTTATTATACGAAGAGAGCAATTAACCATTTAAATTATTCATATATTATTATTATTATTATTCATGCAATAATCATAAAATGGAATTGTAAATTTTTTTCATTTTGTTCAGTTATTCCACACGATTGAGGCAATATATCTACTCGTTTTTGCGTTGTTTTCACGTTGTACTCAATTTTCACATTCATGAATACGGTATGTGCGCTGATATAAAACAAATGTATCGAATGATTTTTATTTCCGACGCTCAACGAGATTTTCAAAGAATCTTTTGGAGGTTTTCTGTCAATGATGAACTTCGAGAGTATCGCCTCAATACTGTCACGTATGGAGTAAGATGTAGTCCATTTCTAGCTATTCGTATTCTACATTAGTTGACTGAAGATGAAGGTCATCGCTTTCCTCTTGCTGCTAATGTTCCTCAACTGTTTTCCCATCGATGACTTTGTTTTTGGAGCTCCATCCCTTCAAGAAGCTCAAACTCTTCAGGATGATTTAATATCTTTATTAAGACTGGGAGGATTTGAACTTCGTATGTGGTGCTATAACCACCCTTCTCTTTTGTGCCAATTTCCACCTAGTTTTATTAACCCAAATTCTCTTTTTTTTACTCAGATGATTGTTCTTCAGCTATGTAAATCCTAGGTTTGCAGTGGAATTCAATTATCTTCTCGTTCACATTTTCTGTTCAAACCCAAAGAAATGAAGTCTGCACTAAAAAAGGGTATTTCTGCTGTAATTTGTCTTCGTAGTATATATCCGCTCAATTTGAGCTCTTTTGACCCTGTATATTGTGGGGGGTCAGCCCACGTTTTTATTGCTGCTTATCTACAATTTATTAGAGGTTTTTGCAGTTTCGACAATTGTTCTCCATTCCTTTCTGTCCTGCATCTGTCTCTCCCCGCCTTGTACTCCCAAAATATTAATATCTTTCACAACCTGATCTTCCCATCTAATTTTTGGTCTTGCTGGTAATCTTTCTTCCTTCGGTTTCCATTCTGTAATTCTCCTTACCTCCTGTCCTTTCTCCATTCTTTGATCATGTCCGTACCAACGTATCCTTTTTGGTTTAATTGTGTTTACTATATCCTCATTTTCTAATTTTATAGTTCATAAGTCTTTGGTACTCGTTATACCCTAGTTTCACTGGCCCATAAATTTTTCTATATTCTTCTTTCATATGTCCTTAGTTGCTCTTCGTCCTCATTTGCCAGTCTCATAGTTTCTGCCGCATAAGTAACTACCAGTTTTATCGCCGTCCTGTAGACTCTTAATTTTGTTGCTCGGCTTATTTTCCTACTCTGCATGATGTTTTTAAATGTATTATATGCTCTATACCCTGATTGAATTCGTTGCTTTATCTCAATTTTTGTGTCATTTTGGTTACTAATAATTGTTTCCAGATACTTAAAGGTGTTAACAACTTCAAAACTAAATTCATTTAACTCTACTGCTTCTGGTTGGTAGATTTCCTTTTTTCTTCTCATTTCCATATATTTTGCTTTTTCCCGCCTCTTTTACAATTTTCTCTAATGTTTCTTCGGTCTCTCGCTATTATGGTTAAATCATCAGCATATGCTATTATTTGTTTGATTTATTAATTATGCTTCCATTGTTATTACAAGTCTTAATTATGCCATCCACTGCTATGTTAAACAATACCGCTGAGAGTCCATCTCCTTGCCTCACTCCAGCATTTATTTCAAATTCCTCCGATGAACCTTCTCTTGTCATTACTCTTGCCCTAGAATCTTTCATCGTCATTTTCAGCAACCGTATTATACATTTAGTTGTTCCATATCCTTTATGATTGTCCTCCGTTTCAGGCTGTCGAAAGCTTGCTTCAAATCAATAAATAGCATTTGGACTCCTACATTGTGTTCATAACATTTTTCAATTACTTGATTTATAGTATGTATGGCATCTACTGTTGATTTTTCTTTTCGAAAACCTTTTTGATGCTCCCCTATTTCTGTTTCCATCGCCTTTTTTAGCCTTTCATTTATTATCGTTGTTAATATTTCATATACGATGTTGGGTAAAATAATTGCTCTATAATTGCTACAAATATTGTTGCGTTCTCTCTCTTCATGTTGAAACAAACAATTTCTCGAAACGTGATGGATTGTTGAAATAATGCATATGTGGCAGCTTCTTACGGTTGTCAGTGGTGAGTTTTGACAGAGAGCAGAGAGAACTAACGCATCGCATGTCGTAAAAAAAATGTAATGTCAATATTGTCAATCTGACGCAGCAGATCATTTTTATCAGTTTGAATTGTAGTTTTTATATAATAATAAATGTTCAATCCAAATTGTATGATTGCATAAACATCCTGAGAACTAGCGCGAACTACAATACTGAGAGCATCGTAATCAACAAAAATTGGTCCTTCAGCGAGGATGTGTATGTGACCAGCAATTTGGCCATTCAAGACAAGAAGAGACAAAATAATTGAATGAGTCAGTTCTATTTACTATTTACTTTGCATTCTTTTTGACTTTGTAGAGGTAGAATTTTCGCCATTTCATATTTTATTATATATTTCATACGAATTCATTATTATTGTTTTTACAATCGTTTACATTAGAAAGAAGCGTACCGCGCTCTTTTCTACTTTCCCCGATTTCATCATTGAGTTGGTTGAAAAATATTAATTTTATAACGTCATACACTTATTCGTTTATCTATCGTGTAGATAAACGTTTCTTCATAATCCAAATAATATATAACCTACCGTTGTAGGTAATAAGATAACATCTCTACCCTCATTGGGATATATTGCCGGCCCGTTTATCGTTTGAGGCTTGAAGTGAAAACAAGTGTCAGTGCGAAATTTAAAAAGCAAAGTAAGGAGGTAGGCTAAGTTACTAACTAATCCTTTGTTTAATTAAAACCTATCATTTTCCTATTTAATAAAGAGAAAACTGTTATATTCGATTGAATATTAGCATCTAAATTTAGGTTTCCTATTAAATACATAGAGTCAATTTTTTATTTATTTATTTTGTTATTTGGGAAAGTATTTTTAATACTCGATAAATCAAGAGAGTTAATATGGGTGATAGGGCAGGGGGGCCGGGCCCCCCTGTATCACCTATTGAAATAGAAAATGATATTATTATGAATAATAACGATATGGAAATTAGTGATAGACTGTCTAATTTAAAAGAAGTAACCAAAGAAACTAGCAAAAAAAGTAACCAAATAATTATCAACAAATATAACCAGTTTGACAAGGCACCGTTTGAAATATATATTGAAGCCAATACAGACAACAATAAAAACATTGGTAATTATAATTACTTAGCTATTGCTCGTGAAATTCTTGATTTGAAAATTAATAATATTTCTAAAATCAATAAAAAAGGTAAAAATAGAATTAGCATTGAATTTCATTCATATACAGATGCAAATGAAGTATTGAACAATAAAAAAATTCAAAATAAGGGGTATGATATGTTTATTCCGAGTAAAAATGTTTCATGTAAGGGCATAGTAAAATATATAAATACATCTATTTCTGATGAAACGATAAATAATTATTCGAATACAACAAACAATAATATTAAAATTCTGGAAACAAAAAGATTTTTGAGAAAGAAATTCAATGTAAATGGTGGTCAAGGAAATCAGAAGGCTTTAAATACTGAAAAAATAAATGACGAAGCCGAAAATATGGTTTTAGTCCCCACTGAAACTATCCGCTATACCTTTTCTGGAACAACATTACCTAAAAGTGTAATGATATGTGGGATAGAACATAGAGTGTTACCCTATATTATGCCGGTATTTCAATGTTTCAATTGTTTAAATTACGGACATATCAAAAAGCAATGCAAATCAAACAAAAGTAAATGTTATAGATGCGGTAAGGAGAAACATGAAGAAGAAACTATTTGCAACATTAAGTGCATTCACTGCGATAGTTCAGAGCATCTAAGCACTAGTCGAGATTGCCCGGAGAGGAAAAGACAAAATTTAATTAGGGAGGCAATGTCTTTGGACAACATATCGTTTTTCGAAGCAGGCGAAAGGTACCCCAAACATAATAGAAACAACAACCAGGGACCAATATTGAGGAACCAAGAAGAATTTCCGCCTTTACCAAGGAAAGAAAATGCCATCGAGAATGTTACCCCAATTAACTACAGAAGAACAGTACACGTGGAGACTTCCCCTCGGAAATATACGTATGTAAAAGCAGCTTCAGCGAAGAAAAGAAAAAGTGACAGCGTAGGTTATGATGAAAAGGGACATAAAGATTTACTTATTAACCAAAATGGACAAGTAAGGTGTTCTCCAGCCTCCACGTCAAGCACATACTATGTGCCACCATCAGTAGTTGACAGTGATAGTGACGAAGGACCATACGAACCCGCTAAAAGATCTGAGAAGAGCGACGCTCATACACTACAAGATATTATGAATATGGCTAATAAACTTAATCATTATGACAAAGAATACGTACTACAATTCATGGCAAGGCTGTACAGTAAACCAGGAGACAAAACTTTCTACAATGAATCACATGCATGAAGACCAAAATAATATAAACAACTTAAACAATCATTATGCACTAAAAATTATTCAATGGAACATTCACAGTTTAAAAGCGCGATACGATCAGCTAAATTTCATCATACATGACGAAAACCCAGATATTATCTTATTAAATGAAACTTGGATTAATGAAACATATTATTTCAAAATTAAAAATTATGTTATATATAGACAAGACAGAATAGACGGGTATGGGGGTATTTGCACAATAGTCAAAGATGAAATTGTTCATCAATTAACAGACAATAGGATAATTGATCCGTCAAATTTACAGGTTTTAACGATTTACCTAGATAATTTAAATATATATATTGTAAATATTTACAACCCGGCAGGACAGACCTTAGGAGAAGATAAATGGAATGATCTTCTAAAAAATACGCCTAAACCTTTCATCATCATGGGTGATCTTAATGCCCACGATCCGATGTGGGGATGCACTGATAAGAACACTAACGGAAGAATTGTCAAACAATCATTAGAAAAAGAAGAACTGGTGATATTAAATGATGGAACTCCAACAAGATTAGGAGAATGGAACAAGAGGTCTTCAGCAATCGACTTAGCCATAGCTTCTAGTAAAATTGCGAGTAAATGTAGCTGGAAAACGTATGATGATACTGGAGGGAGTGATCACTTTCCAACAATATGTACAATCAACGAATACGTTCAAAGACCGCTCAAGGAAAAGAAAAGAAACTGTAAGAGAGCAAACTGGGAACAATACTCAACACTAATAGAAACCTATTACTACGAAACTGAGGAAGGCCTGATGGAATATGAAGACTTTAACAAGATAATTAATAATGCAGCTAATATTAGCATACCGACTCGTAAATCAGGAGGGAATGAAAAGAAATCTGCTGCTTGGTGGGATGAGGAATGTTTTAAGTTAATTCAAGAAAGAAGAAAAGCTATAGAGATTTTTAAAAACTTGCCTAATCTTGAAAATTATATCGAATATAAACGAATCAAGGCAATGGTTAAAATTAAACTCAAGTTAAAGAAAAAAATGTCATTTAGAAAATTCTGTACAACACTGAATAGAGAAACACCAATTAAGAAAATATGGAACACGATTAAAGGATTTAAGAATTACATGTCTAGTAATAATAATAACTTCGAAAAAAGAAATTGCACAACAGATCCTGGACTCTCTAACAATATGTAATATAGATCCTGAGTTTACAATTGTTTGTCCAAATGAAGAAGTGGCACCTATTACACATGAAGAATATTATAATGTCATATCCAATAAAAAGGATAAAGCAACTGGAAAGGATAACATAACCTACTCTATGATCAGAAATCTACCTACCATAGGCCAATATAATTTAATCAAAATATTCAATAATATTTTAATCAACAACAAAATACCTAATGAATGGAAAGAAACGATTATATTACCATTCCTTAAGCCAGGAAAAAATTCTAACTATTTCAAAAATTTTAGACCTATTGCCTTAACATCCTGCGTTGGCAAAGTATTAGAAAATATAATTAAAATCAGAATCGAATGGCTTATGGAGAATAGGAAATATTTCCCAAAATCCCAATTTGGATTCCGCAAAGGTAAAGGAAGTAGAGATGCAATCGCAATGCTAACATGCGCTGTATTAAATGCATTTAGCTCCAAGAAACTATTATTGGCAGTGTTCCTAGATCTTCAAGCAGCTTATGACAATGTTAACCTATATGTATTATACCACAAAATGATAGAACTAAATATTCCAACTAAATACGTGAACCTCGTTTTCAACTTACTGAGTAATAGACACATATACGTAAAAGATATACATGGTACATTAATAGGCCCTAAAGACAACACTCAAGGATTAGCTCAAGGATCACCATTGAGTCCATTACTATTTAACATCTATACCATATCCTTACATCAGGTAGTAGAAGAGGATATGAAGATAATCCAATACGCTGATGACTTCATTATAATGATTGAAGGTGATGATGCAAACCACATGATTAGGAAAATGAATCGAAATCTCAACAAAATTTACGAATGGACCAAATTGCAGAATTTTAATATATCAACTGATAAGTCAACAGCAATCTTATTTAAACCAAAAAGAAAAAACAATGGAACTTTGACGAACATTAAAGTGAATAATAAGAACATAGAAATAAAATCTCAAGTAAAATATATGGGAGTGATATTTAATCAACATCTGAATTGGGCTTCGCAGGTACAAGATATAGAAAATAAGACGCAAAAGGGGCTGAACATAATGAAAGCGGTTAGTGGTACCTACTGGGGTGCCGACCCAGCCACTCTTCTTTTGGTATATAAAGGGATAATTAGATCACACCTAGACTATGCAGCGTTTATTTATAAACCCAGTAATAAACTAATTTTGAAAAAATTAGATCAAATACAATACAAGAGCTTAAGAATCGTCTTAGGTGCAATGCAATCCACACCCACAAATTGCCTTTTGGCTGAAGCTGGTGAAATATCTTTGGATTATCGAAGATTCATATTAAGTACTAAATTCTTCTTAAAAATTATTGAAGATATAAACAATCCCTTAAATGACTACATTAACACACTTTGGCATTTCTGCAGTAGAAAACAAGGATTTTGGAAAAATAAAGATTGGACCTACCTAATAGAAGCAAAGAAAAGATTGGCAGAGCAAGATCCTAATCTATATAAATTCCATATTAAACCCTGTTACCAAACAGAAATATTATACCAGGTAGCGTCGGTAAAATGTGTGTTTGCTAAAATTAATAAAGGCGATAGGTATGGCCCCAAGGAATTCCTTAACGAATTTTCACCAAGCTTTAATGAATATTGTTGGGTTTATACAGACGGATCAATGGAACCAATCAGTCACAGAGTGGGGTGTGGTATTTACATCCCATCCATCAATTACAGATACTCTACAAGATTGAATGATTATATGCAGATCTGCACTGCGGAAGTAATTGGAATCCAAATAGCAGTAGAAATTTGTAAAAAAAAAGGACTAACGAAATGTGTTATTTTTTCGGACTCGCAAAGTGCGATTGAACAAATTGCTAATGAGAAATTTGGAAAATCTGGTAAGCATGCCCTAAATACCAAGGAAATGATTCTGGATGCAATAAAAGACAACTACGATATAGTGTTAGCATGGATTCCTGGACACAAGGGTATAGAAGGAAATGAAATGGCAGATAAACTAGCGGAAATTGGAAGAAATCTTAGAATACCTGCAGAAAAATTCAAAAATGAAGCTGTAGACCTTCTTCCCCTTTTTAAAAATAAAATAATCAAGGAATTTGAAAACTACTGGAGCTCCTTGTTTGAAAATAAGGGGAGATGGTATCAACTTTTTCAGAAAGTATTTCCTAATTCACCATTTTTTGCAAAAATACCTCACATTGATAAAAGACATGCTACCATAATTACCAGACTAAGAACGGGACATTGTTTAAGCCTTGACCACCTATACAAAATTGGGATAAAGGAAAGTAATATATGCATATGCGGACAACTAAGTGATTTGCATCACACCTTCTTTGGCTGTCCGATAAATCGAGTACCAAATTTTGATTTGTACGTAGAACTCATTAAACTAAAAATACCGACACCTATATCATTGCCCTCTATATTATACGAATTTAATTATAAAAGTATAGAGCTCCTCATGAAATTTATTAAAGTTTTTAAAATTGAAATTTAATCGAATATGACATAACCAATCCTTCTTTCTATTACCTGGGTGCTATTACTATCAAATCCGAGGCAACTTTTCGGGAATGTGAAATGCTTGGCTGTTGCCCCTAAGCGAGAAAAGTTTTTTAACCTCTGTTGTTCTGTCTCTTTTTAACATGTCTAGCCTAGTGGTTACGAAAGGAAAGCAAAGTAAAGATCTCCTGTAGAAACAAGATACAGCTTTGTAACGTAAAATACAAAGCGAAAACCTGTTCTGGCCAAGTACTGTCAAGGTGGAGGCCAAAAATCTAAGAGAAGAAGAATATATTGCCGGCGTTGTTTTCGGCGCAAAAAAGTATCGGCCGTCTAGTGGCGTTCCGAATATATTATTCATTCCACATTTACTTTCTTTGTTTTAATTAATCAGTAGAAATGGCCAAAGGAGCCGATCGAAATGATCAAGAACAAGAATTTCAGTTAATGATTTCTCGTCTAGTTTCTCGCCGCGGCCAATTAAAAGGGCAACTAACTCGATTCAAAAAAAATTGTTACTGATTCAAGCAATAACTCAAAAATCACAGAAATTTCAATTCGTATGCAAAGAATGGAACTCATCTTTGATGAATTTAATAAGGTTCAAGAAGGAATTGAGCAATATGATGAATCCGAACAAAAGTTCTCCGAGCGAGTCACCTTTGAAGACGATTATTATGAAACTGTAGCAAAAGCAAAAGAATTCGTCGATCAATTTGGCAATCATGCTCAAAATTCGTTATTTATGCCGCAACAAAATAATTCAGATTTCAATATTGAATCTTCTCGCATAGAGACATTCAATGTTAAATTTCCTCCTTTGTCACTACCCGAATTTGACGGTAGTTATGATAAATGGTTAACATTTTACGATGCATTTTCGGCTTTCATTCATAATAATCCTAATTTAGGTAACATACAAAAGTTTTACTATCTTCAAACAGCATTAAAAAAGAAGCAATAAAAATAATAGACTCTCTGGAGGTAGCAGATTCAAATTATCCTGTAGCATGGGAATTGTTAAAGGAAAGATATCAAAATCAAAAATTTATAATAAAAAACCACATAAAACAAATTTTTAATTTGCCAAACGTAAATAGAGACTCATTTGAATCTCTGCGATTTTTTGTGGATAATTTACAAAAACACTATCGAGCTCTGCGTAATTTAAAAGAGCCGGTAGAACAGTGGAGTACAATTTTAATTCATCTGTTGTCGTCTAAATTAGATACAAATTCTAGGAAACAGTGGGAGATTGAAACAAAAGACGTAGTGTCTCCAACTTCAGAAATATTCATTCAATTTTTGATCGATAGATGTAAACTTCTCGAATCTATCGACAATAAATATTTAAACAAACCATCTTCTTCAAATTATCATAATACACATCATAAATCCGTTACAACAAAGATACAGAGTAATATTTCTACAAGGCTTTTATCCTGTATTTTTTGCAAATGAGATCACTTAATTTATTATTGCAATGAATTTTTAAAACTTTCAATTTCAGATCGTATCAATACAATACGTAAACTTAAAACTAGCACTAATTGCCTTCGACTAGGGCATTAAGGTTCGAACTGTCAAGGGAGTTCATGCAGAATTTGTGATAAAGAACATAATAGTTTATTGCATTTATCCACTACAAATAAAACCACAAATCAACATTCCAACATTGCTGATAAGCATAATATTTCTGACGATGGAGTGCACGCCTCTGTAAATAATGCTTCACAGAGCCTGCCCATCAAATCTGATGATAATGAAATACAGGCCAAAAGAGATAATAATGAACTAAGTGTTGTCACTTGTTCTCAAAATATTTTAACTTTAACTGCGTACGATAAATTTGTTTTACTTACAACAGCACTTTTAAGAATTGTGAATAAAAACGAAGAGTCTGTGCTTTGTCGAGCACTTTTAGATGCCGGTTCTCAGTCAAATTTCATGAGTCAAGAATTATTTGAACGATTGAATATTCAAGGGACCGATGTTCACATAAAGGTTATAGGAATAAACGGAAATATTAGTTATGTTAATAATATTATCAAAACAGAAATTAAATCTATAAATTCGAATTGTAATGTTAATTTACAATTTTTGGTATCCAATCAAATAACGACTGACACACCCCACATGGACTTTGGTGTATCTAATCTCAAAATACCTGATAATATTAATCTAGCAGATCCGCGATTTAATGAATCCAGTAAAGTTGATATACTTTTGGGTACCGGTATTTTTTATCATTTATTATTACCCGGTCAAATTTCTTTGGGAAAGGGTCGTCCAATTTTACAGAATACAGAACTCGGTTGGATTGTAGCGGGTACGATCAATTGTCCGAATATAAACAATCGAAATTTTTCGGTGTGTAACTTGTCAACGTCAATTAACAGTCTTGAAAATGTAATAGAGAAATTTTGGTTAATAGAAGAGGTTCCCTCTTTGAAAAATAATTATACAGAGGAAGAAAATGAAGTAGAGATTCATTTTCAACAGACTCATAGTCGCGATAATTACAGCAACTTTGTTGTCCGTTTACCTTTTCGGAACAATCTAGAGCATTTGGGCGAGTCATTTGATATTGCAGTCAAGAGATTTCAATTTTTAGAAAGAAAACTTGTTAAAAAACCCACATTGAAGGAAAATTATAGTAAATTTATAAAGGAATATATCAACCAGGGACATATATCTGAACTTAATAATTTCAATTTACAGCCAAACTTTTTCTTACCTCACCATGCTGTAATAAAAGAGTCCTCAATAACGACTCGACTTCGTGTTGTTTTTGACGCCTCCAGTAAATCCACTTCCGGTTTTAGTTTAAACGATATATTAAAAACAGGACCTTGTATACAAGATACATTATTCTTTATCTTATTACGCTTTCGATTATTTCCGATTGTCGTTTCCGCGGACATCGCAAAGATGTATCGATACGTTAAAATACATGAAAATGATACAAAGTTTCAATTAATTCTCTGGCGCAATAATCCGACAGATTCTTTGAAAATTTATAAGTTACGCACTGTAACATATGGGATGAGTCCTGCATCCTTTTTAGCTACTCGTTGTTTAAAACAGTTAGCCCTTGATAATGAAATTAATTATCCTGAAGCTGCCCAATTCATTCTAAAAGATTTTTATATGGACGACTACTTGGTCTCCGTAAAAGATATTCAATCTGCATGTTTTTTAATAAAAGATGTAAATAACATTTTACTGTCGGGCGGATTCCGTTTACGCCAATGGTCTTCAAATAATGAACAAGTTTTGAATTTTGTTTCACAATTAGATTCTTCTACTAAAACAGATTATAATATTAAAGACGAGAAAAGTTGCAGTAAAACTTTAGGTGCTGTCTGGAACTCCTCAAAGGATATTTTAAAATATGTTACACATTCCGAACCTGATTCAGATCAATACAAGGTCTTCACAAAAAGGCGAATTTTATCCGTTATCGGCCAAATTTTTGATATTCTAGGCCTTATAGGTCCAGTTATTACACGCACAAAACTATTTATGCATAAATTGTGGACGTTAAAAATAGGTTGGGATCATCCAGTCCCCAACAACTTTCTAATTTCGTGGTTACAGTTTTATAATAATTTGAAATTAATTGAAAATTTGAAAATTCCACGACCTATTTCAATAATAGATTTTATTTCAATAGAAATGCATATGGCACTGCAATTTATTTTAGGTCTGTAAATTCATTGAACATAGTAGATGTATATCTAGTATGTTCCAAATCTAGAGTTGCTCCTTTGAAGGTAATTTCTATCCCTATATTAGAGCTTTGTGCTGCATTGTTAGGTGTTGAATTAGCACACACAGTGATCAAAGCTACCGAGAATGAAATTAAAATTGATAAAATATTTTACTGGTGTGATTCGATCATTGTGTTGTCTTGGATATCATCAGAATCCAGCAAACTCAAAACGTTCGTCGCAAATCGCGTATCTAAAATACTACGGACATGAATCCAGCTGACTATATATCTCGTGGTGTCGACCCGGAGGAAACTCAGCAATTAGATTCGTGGTTCTTTGGTCCACAATTCATTTTAAGTGATGATCAATATTGGCCTAATAACATTGAAATTCAATCAAATCCCGATTTACCTGGATTGAAACAACCACACAGCAAAATATTGTTAACCAAAGAATGTGACAAATTCGACGTATTTTACAGATATTCTTCGTTTAATAAATGCATTCGCGTAGTTGCTTATCTTTTGCGATTTAAAAATAACTTAGCGGTTAAGCTCGAACGAAGAGATTTAGATAACCTCAAAATTTCCGAATTAGACGAAGCTAGAATAGCTTAAATTAAACATTTTCAATACGAACATTTTGCCATTTAAATTAAAGATTTATTAAGACACGGACAAGTTTCAAAAAGAGTAAATTCTTTCGGTTGAGCGTTTTTCTCGACAAGAGAGGTATAATTAGAGTTGGGGGACGATTGAAAAATGCCAATTTAAATTTTGATAACAAGCACCCAATTGTTCTACCTGCAAAATGCCACTTAACCTCGCTTATTGTGAGACATTTTCATTTTAAATACTTGCATGCCAGACCACAAACTCTATTATCTATTATTCGACAAAATTATTGGCTTATGCAAGGTCGCAATTCAGTTAGAGGGATTTTAAGAAAATGCGTTATTTGCTTCAAAGTCTCACCTTCTCCGGGACTTCAAAAAATGGCTGATCTACCGGCAACCATAGTACAACCTTCTAGAACATTTTCTATACTTGGAGTAGACTATACAGGTCCATTCTTGAATAAAAATAGTTTTTTGAGAAATACCAAATCAATAAAAGCATGGATATGTATTTTTGTATGTTTTGCTTCTAAAGCCGTACATATCGAACTAGTAACTGAACTATCAAATAATAGTTTTTTAAATGCTTTTAAAAGATTAATCGCTCGCAGGGGTTTTCTTTCTGACATCTATTCGGACAATGGGACGAATTTTGTTGGTGCATCCAACCTTATAAACGAAATCAAAGATGATGTATTCCAAAAATTTTTAATTGACAATCGCATTACTTGGCATTTCATACCACCACGATCTCCACATCATGGAGGATTGTGGGAAAGCGCCGTACGGCTCACAAAATATCATTTAAAGCGGATTTTACAGAATACTCTTTTAACTTACGAGAATTTCTATTCTTTATGAGTTCAAATTGAATCTATAGTAAACTCACGCCCTCTGACTCCACTCAGTGAAGATCCAGACGACTCGAAAGTTTTTACACCTGGACATTTTATAATAGGTGCTCCTCTAACTTCCTTACCATGAAATCCATTAGACGTTAAACATTCTATGTTAAGTTGTCGCTATAAACAGTTGCGAGCTTTATTTGAACAGTTTTGGAGAAGCTGGTCTCGCGGTTATTTGCAGAGCCTTCAAGAACGCTCCAAATGGCAAGTTGCAAATGACAGTTACAAGGTTGGTCAATGCATTATGTTTTATGATGATACTGCTCCGTTAGCCTGGAAGATTGGAAGAATCATCGACGTGCATCCTGGTGCGGCCGGACATATTCGAGTGGTAACTGTTAAAGTGAAGAATGCTATATTTAAACGTCCTGTCACTAAAATTAGTGTTTTGCCTATTTATGACAAATATTAATTTAGTGATTACAATATATAAACTGATTTATGTACTATTAATTTGTGTTGTATGTTGAAAATTCTGTTTTCCTTTATTTTTCTTGAAACTACGAGATTTCAAGGGAGGCCGCTATATTGCGTTCTCTCTCTTCATGTTGAAACAAACAATTTCTCGAAATGTGATGGATTGTTGAAATAATGCATATGTGGCAGCTTCTTACGGTTGTCAATGGTGAGTTATGACAGAGAGCAGAGAGAACTAACGCATCGCATGTCGTAAAAAAAATGTAATGTCAATATTGTCAATCTGACGTTTAAGATTTTTTTATCAGTTTGAATTGTAGTTTTTATATAATAATAAATGTTCAAGCCAAATGTATAATTGCATAAACATCCTGAGAACTAGCGCGAACTACAATACTGAGAGCATCGTAATCAACAAATATTATGATTTCCTTTCTTCATTATTTATATAATCATTTCAATAGACCATTATTTCGGCATTATTTCTGATTCCCTTATTCTTTCAATGACATTAAAAATTTTATGCCTTAGGTCATTTTCTCTATATTTTATCAGCTCATTTATTATTTCGTCTATCCCTCCTTCTTTGTTCTGTTTCAATTTATTAATTATGTCGTTACATTCCTCTTCAGTCGGTTTTCTTCGTATTCTATCCCTGTATCATTAACACTCATATCATCTTCTTCCGTTAATAAATTCTTGAAATATTGACTCCACTCTTTTTCTCTGATATGTATTGTAGTTGGTTTTCTGTTTTGTTTCTTTATATATTGATATAATTTTACATTATTTTCATTATCGTTCTCTAATATGTCCACACTCTCATTTATCCATTTTATTCTTTTTGTTTTTATCAAATTTGTGCTCTCTTTTGTTGTATTCATCGTAATAATTTTGTTGCTTAGTTCGGAGCCATTTTAGTCTGACTTTTATCTTTATTTTACATTCTTGATCGAACGATTAATTATTCTGTCTGTATCTTTTGTACCAATCACTTCCTCTGCTGCCGTTATTATAGTTCTTTTAATTTCCTTCCATTGCTTATCAATATTATCTTGTTCTTTACCCTTTGGAGTTGCTTCTTCCCTATATTCATCCTTACTTATTTTCAATTTCTGCACGTTCCATTTCCTACATTTCATGGACTTATTTATTATATTTACAAATCTCATTTGCATTTTGACTATTACTAATTGATGACCAGTATCAACACTTGTTCCTCTGTATGATTTTACATCATGTATCATCTTTGATCTTCTTTTTACTATTAGATCATGATCTATCTGGTTCCCGTAGTAGTTCCAGGTATGATTCATGTAATTTTATATTCTTTCTTATGCTTGAAACCTGTGCTGCTAATATACATGTTAAGCTCCTCAGCTAAATTACATAGTCGCCGTCCATTATCGTTAGATATTTCATGTATAGTGTACTTCCCTACAACATTATTTAAGTAGTCTTCTTTTCCTATTTTCGCATTCATATCTCCAATAATTATTAATGTATCATGTCTTGCGGTTTCCTCACATACCTTTACCAATTTATCGTAAAATTCATCTTTGCCTTCATCTTTTGCTTCTTCCGTCGGTGCATAACTATTAATAATTACAATATTTGCCATGTGATTTTTTAATCTTAATTTTGATATTCTACCGCATATAACTGTGTAATCTAGTATATTATTTCTCATTCTTTGGCGTATCATAAATCCTGTGTCGTTCTTTCCTCGACTATCTTCCCCTCAATAAAACAATATATATTATCCTTTGTTTATTTGTTCTTCTCCTTTCCAACGTATTTCTTGAAGTGCCAATACGTCTATTTTATATTCCAAGATCTCTTTTGCAATTTCCTCCATTGCCATTGCCAGCAATGTCCTGATATTCCATGTTGCCATTCTCA
Organism: Galeruca laticollis; assembly: GCA_963921935.1. Taxonomy (NCBI): domain Eukaryota; kingdom Metazoa; phylum Arthropoda; class Insecta; order Coleoptera; family Chrysomelidae; genus Galeruca; species Galeruca laticollis. The sequence goes on from OY998182.1 coordinate 5,765,846, forward strand.
CTCAACTTTTGCGATTACTTTTCTTATTTTTACCCTTATGCATTATCAATTTCATTGCATTGTCTTCAATTGGTATATATCGTATATTCTTTATCTACTAGTTTTTTGGATTCTTCTCTTTGTTGCCTCCTCCATGTTCCGGAGAACGATCGGTTACTGTACGTTTCTTATCATCATTTTCTTTTAGCTTTTCAACCCCAAATGCATCTGCTCCATAAATTCTGCTGATTATAATGAATTCATTAAACTTACGTAGTATTGGTATTAATAGTAAAATTTAAGTCCCTTTTTTGTGTGCCGAGTCACGGGTTGCCCCTACTAAAAAAATTACCACTACTCGCTTGGAACTATGCGCTGCAGTTTTGTTATCAAAATGGATTGCTTATTACATAAAGACACTTCCTCAAATTTTGTTACATAAAATTTACGCTTGAGCAGATTTCCAAGTAAATTTATATTTGATTCAGGGTTCACCACATAAATATAAAACTTTTTTCGCTAATCGTATCGCTTATATTCAAGACAAGCTTTCTTCAGATTCCTGCCATTATGTTAGTACAACAGATAATCCAGCTGATGTTGCCTCGCGGTTAGTCTTTCCTTCAGAGTTAATTAAATTAAATTAGTGATTTCAGGGTGCTTCCTTCCTTAATGAGTTCCACTCTTCATTAAGTAATATACAATAAATCTTAGGCTATATTTTAAGATTTATACACAACATCTCCCATCCTGGTGCTAAACGCTTTGGAATGTTAAGCTCTTCAGATCATTCCATTGTTTTATCTATTCTCGTTAAGTGGGCACAAATGATCTTTTTCGAAAACGAACTTTCTCGGAAAAATTTTTCTAAACCAATCGGAAAATTTCATGGTTTCCTGGATGATAAAGATACGATCCGTGTAGGTGGAAGATTAAAATATTCTTCTTTGCCTTATGATCACAAGCTCACTTACTTATTACGATGCCGCATTCGCTTCACCTCATTAGTAATCGATATTTTTTCACAGAAGCGCTGGTTTCTGTACCACGCAATTTTTAATATCACAACACTTTTGGATACTGTCTCCAAAACGAGCTATTAAGGCTGTCCAGAGTAAATGTGTCACTTGTTGGAAAACGTCTTCCACACGTTTTCAACCTGTTATGGGAAACCTGCCAAAAATTCAGTTATCTACCATTAAACCCTTTTCTCATGTCGGAGTTGATTATGAAGGTATCTTCTTCATAACATCTATTCGTCACCCTGGTGTCCGCTCACATAAGGCATATTTATGCTTGTTTATATGCTTTGCCACAAAGGCATCATTACACCTGGAATTGGCAAATAGTTTTTCAACAAAATCATTTCTTGCAGCCATACAAAGATTTATTGCTCGTCAAGGTCGTGTGTCCGATTTATATTGCGACAACGATACAAATTTTGTTTCCACTAATAAAGGTTTATAGAAATATTCACAAGAAGCCGCACGCTCTGAATATATTCGTTTTAATTTCAATCCTCCATCCACCCGCTGGAGCCCCCATTTCGGTGGTCTTTGGGTAACCGGAATAAAATTTGTCAAAACACACATTACTCGCGTCGTTGGGAAACAAACTTTAAAGTATGAAGAATTTTATACCGTATTCACATTAGTGTTTTTAAATGAAACTCACGGTCTCTAGTTAATTCCACAATATAATAAAAATTGTTGAAAATTCTAAACAATTGACAATTGTTTCGATACATCAATATCATCGTCAGAATGACAGAAGTTACATTTCATTTTATGCCTACCTGATGTTTAGTAGTTATATTTGGCTAGACCAAGAAGTAACCTAACTTGTGATTGGCTTAATATATGTTTATAGAAAAAAGAAGAAGATGTGATATTACAAATATTGAAGCTTAGATATTATTAGCCCTATGGTGATATCCTGGATATCATTTTTCCAATTAAGATCAGTATAACTGTGCAATGATATAGAAAACCAGGAAAACTATATCTGCTGATCTTTACAATTATCACTTAAGAAGACAGTTTATTAGTGGAGAACTCCCTAGATTTAACTGTTCATTGACAACTTCATATTGTGGGTTTCTTAAATGTCTTCTAATTTCCAGTTCTTCAAGGAAATCCAGTTCTTGTTTCTTTTCACAAATATGCAGCACTACTAGTTCTGTGTTAGGTGTCAATGAATGATTGGTGTCAAGTAGATGTTTTGCGTAGTGGGATTTATCTGGTTGTTTTAATCTGTATGCTCGTAAGTGCTAACTGTATCGTATTTCAAAATTCCTAAGGGTCTGACCCAAATAGACAGCATTACATTCTGGACATTTGAGTTTATATATACCTGACTTCTTTAATAGTGGTATTTTTGTTTTTACATTTAACAATTTTGTACTAACGTTACTTTCTGTTTTAAAAGAAATTGTTGTATTCGTTGCTGAAGATATTATCTTTGAAATATTATTAGAAGTATTTCCTGCATATGTGATGGCTTTATAAGTTTTAATTTCATCAGCTTGTTTAGGATATATTAGTTGTAATGCCACTTTTTCTTCTTTTTTACTAATTAGCTTATTTATCATATCTAATGGATAACCGTTAGATGTTGCTATTTGTCTAATTGTATTAATCTCTCTATCAAAATTACATTTGTTCATAGGAACTGAAAAAGCTCTATGTATCATTGAATTATATGCTGCTAGCCTGTGTGACATAGGGTGGTTAGAATTGAATGGAATTGTCACATCAGTCTGTGTTGGTTTTCGGTAAATTGAATAATCAAGTACATTATTAACTCTTTGAATTTTTAAATCAAGAAAATTGATTGAGCTATTTTCTTCAATTTCTAATGTAAATTTAATTTTCGGGTGTAAATTATTGATGTGGTTGAAAAATACATCTAATTGTCGTTCACTACCCATAAAACAAGCTAATATGTCATCTACATATCTATACCAAAATAAAATATTTTTCGAAATATTACTTAACAGGATCTTTCTTTCTAAATTGTCCATAAAAATGTTTGCTAAAATAGGTGATATAGGGCTTCCCATTGGTAAACCTTCATTTTGAATATATATCTTATTGTCAAAAGTGAAATAATTCTGATTCATGCATAAATAAAATAAATTAAGTATATCTGATAATATTCCTGGATTAATATTTTTATCTTCTAGTAATTTTCTTACAAGTATTAGACATTTAGGAGGAATTTTAGTAAACATATTAGTTACATCGAACGAAATGAGTTTATAGTTATCTTGCAAGTGGATTGCTGAGATTCATATCCGTAAGTATTGAGTATATTGTTGAGCTTCTTTGCCAATATATTATTAGGAGCATTAACATAAGAGACTACAGGTCTAATTGGTTTCGTTATTTTATGTAATTTAACTGTTCCATATAATTGTGGACAATGAGGATTCTTATGTATGATAGACCTCTTTTCGTAATCATTTAAAAGATAATTTGAATTATTAACAATATCCCTTACATTATTAGAAAACTTTTTTGTTGGGTCTGCTTTAAGAACTTTTACATCGCTGGATTCTATAAAGTTATATACTTTGGAATTGTAATTTTCAGTCGTCAAAATGACAGTTGTGTTCCGCTTATCAGATTTTGTAACTGTTAGGGTATTATCCTCTATCTTCTTTTTTATTGCATTTGAAATTGTAATGTCATTTTTTGTTTGACGTTTAACTTTTGAAGGTTCAATATTTTTGATTAAATTGGCAATTTTTAATTTCTCATAAAGAAAATTATTTGAATTAGATTTTAAAGCTATTTCTGACTCTGTAGCTATACTTTGTTTAATATTATTCGTAAATTTTGGTGGTATGCTGTACTTTAAACCTTTATTTAAAAAATCTATTTCACTATCTGTAAAATTAGTGTCTGAAAGGTTTTCAAATCGTGGTGCAAAGTGTGTTGGTATGTAGGTACTTACAGTTTCATGATGTTTTGAGTATTGAATTTTATGTTGTGTGTGTTCAAGATTCTGTAGCTTCTTTTCTAAAAATTAGCGGTGTTACTAGTTTGAAACATAAATTTCTTATATCTCATTTCATTAAATAACTGAGAATCGCTTTGTTTATATTTATGCATTCACATTAATTGAGTATATTTTAAACTCGCTTCCTCTCACTCAATTGAGTAACGATATAGAAGATATTAATTAAATTAAGCCCCCAGCCACTTTCTTACTTTAGAGCCGCTGCAGACTATCTCCATTCCAAGTCTGAATAAATTCCACTTAATCGACTTTCGCGTTCGCAGTTGTTACAGAAAATGCATCAAGATTTTTAAGCTCGCTGGAAGCGATAGTACTTCTTGCATTCGCTCAAAATGAAGTGGCTCCAAAAGAAGGTATGCTTGTATTGGCAAAAAGATGCGAATGTTCCTTCTTGTCACTGGACATTAGGACGGATAAGTGAATTAATTTATGGACGCGATAAAATTGACCGCGTCGCGGTAATTCGTACTGGCCGTGGTTGCTTAAATATGTGTTGTTCTGTCGATCTAATAATTAGCGGTGTTACTAGTTTGAAACATAAATTTCTTATATCTCATTTCATTAAATAACTGAGAATCGCTTTGTTTATATTTATGTATTTCTTCAAATGTATAACTATGTATCTTACTAAACCGGCAATATTTTATTTTGTTTCACATTTTATTTTATATATATCCAGTGTCAGTTTTAGTCGAGAATTATGCAATTTATATTTGACCTATTCGTAAGACATGTACTCAGAAAAAAAATGCGTTTGGTGACCTCGTAGCTTAGGCATCGACAAGAGGTGGGGGTCGACTCTACTTGTAGCACCTCGTTCCAAGCAACTTGAACTTCGTGGATTAACTGCGCCATAGTCTATGGAGGGTAGTGCAAATTGAAATTTGTATTTGTTCAAGTGTATTTAATTCTGTACGAGAACATTATTAATTTGGCACCGGTTTTCGCAAATTTTACCACAAGTGTATTAGAATTCCTACTGCGAAAAGATTAGGAAACAAAACCAGTAACAAAAATAGACCAGTATTAATAATGATGAAAGATGTGAATAAGAAAGTAGAGACATTGAACGGAACGAATAAACTAAAAGGAACAAAAATATATATTGATGAAGATTATTCAAAAGATATATTGGAACAGAGAAAACAGTTAATAAGTTACATGAAACAGGCGAGAGAAAGTGGAGCTACAGCTAAGATAGTTGAAAATACATTAATGATTAACGACAACGTGTACAGTTTAAAAGACTAGAAGAAAGGAAAAATAAATTAGAAATACATACAGGAAGGAATAAATCAACATTTAAGGAAAATAACGAAACTGATCCGAAAATTTTGGATAAAATTTTCAGCGATAAAAGTTTTAATCAACAAAGAGGTAAACAAATTGTCTAGGAAAAACGTAAAATTTGATTTGGAAGAATACGATTTTGAAATACAGTATGTAAAAGGTATAGAAAATTACGCGGACAGTATATCGAGAATATCCATTGAAGAACTTATGGATTTATACATAAATAATTCACATGTCTTGGCAATCACAATAGCACAAACGCAAAAAGAAAACGTACAAACAGCAAAGGATCGTACACCATTTCCCGTCTCGCAAACTCAAAAAGTATCTTTTTTTATTCTTTATCCAATGAACAACTTCTGGACGTTCAGTAACCATCTTAAAAAACATAAAAAAGGGCACATGAAAACAATGTGATACTTTATATAATAAACTGTTTAGTACAGAGAATAATATTATTTTTCAAATATAAATATTGGGTGTTCCATTAACTATTTCAGCATATACAGAAAATGCTAATTGTGAAAAAACTGATTACGAATAATTTGTTCAATCGCGAACAATGCGGCAAATGAATATAGGTGTGAATTCGTGTTACTTCTCCAAACATGTGCTAGGCAACTCTCCAGAAATTTATATCTAGTTTAGTCAATAATTCATCATGGAATTCGAAAAATGTGAAAATAAACTGAAGAAGGAGAATAATAAGAAGCGATAGTTCTTTTTGTATTAAATGTATCCAGAGTCAGACTCCACATTTAGGATTATTTCAAAAGAATTAATTGGTTATGAAGCAACGTTGGTTTTGTAAACTACTCCTCCACATCAAACTACTTAGCATGAGGTAAAAAATAGATACATTTTGGACGAATGAAAAATGTCTAAAGATTCCATAATTAATAAAGAATTGATAACAAATTGAACAAAAAAATGTGGGACTAATATAAAGAGATACAATGTTACATCACAGGCAATTTTGCATCGAGGGCAAATAAACACAAACGATCAGAATAGAAAAATTAAAATTAAAACTGCAATTAAGTCAGAAATCAATGAAATGCTAAGAAAAGCCATCAATATGACAAAAGGAAGAATAAGAAGGAAAATAAAACCAAAGTTTTTTATATAATTTGTAACGATTCAATTGGATAAAAAAAACATAAGTAGTAGAAGTTAATATACGATCTGTTGAGAAAATTAAATTTTTATATATAATATAATGTCTGTAGTTTTTGGGGACTTACGTAATTTGTGCAACTAGCAAATTCTATACGAAAACATTACATTAAAAAAATAAACTTACAACAGCTACTCCCACCAGCTCATCTTCATTTTCATTTCCTAAACGTTCTAACAAGACATAGTCAACACTTAACACTACAATGTATATTACGTAAAGTGAATGATTCCACATTTTTCGAGATGAAGAATAATGTGTTCACAATTATTAGGTACCAATTAATAATGAAAAAACTGAGAATATTTTAATCTTATCATATTGGTTCAAGTACTTATGACTACATATATTAACATATTTTTTCAATAGTTATGATCGATTGCTCATGATAAAATTGAGAAATTTATATGAAAAGTTAAAATTTTGTTTTAGGGGACAGTGGATCATTCAGTCTGTGGGTACATTCGGCTATCCCTCATATCTCCCACATCGATTGAAGATAAGAATTTCAAACTTAAAAAATTTGAGTGTGTAGCTTTTGAAATTCTTATCTAAATCTTTTTTATAACGTGTGACTTTTTGTACTCTCTATATATATATATATATATATATATATATATATATATATATATACATATATATATATATATATATATATATATATATATATATATACATATATATATATATATATATATATATATATATATATATATATATATATATATAGCTGAAAAGCGAAAAACGCCGTGATCGTTGCTGATCAATTAGAACACAAATTGGAAAATATCTTTTTGGGGATTGCAGCAAAAGAGGAAAAATACACTCTATTAAATTCTCCAAGCTTTCGTAAATCTTTATTTACATCATCAGGGAACTACAATAAGGAAAGAAAAACATAAATTATAAAAAGTGTTCTTACAAACATTTCTACAACTTACATTGATCGAGATTGCATCATAGATCTTGAATACAGGAAAAGTGTACAACAGCAAGTCATTAAAGAAATAGGTCCAGTCGGCAATACATTTGCCTACTACTGGTTCAAATTCAAAACATTATTAAAAAGTAAAAAGTTAAAACATTAAAAATCGAAAATCCACACACCCACGCGGACTTGTGAGAATAATGGCGGAAACTGAAAATGTCAGGTTAAGTACAGCATTCATCATTACTAAATGAATGAAAAGAATCGATCTTTGCAATGACGCGAGACACTGAAACAATCGAATTGAAACTTTCAAGAGAATACCGGGGTGGTACCAAAATTATGGAACTGTTGTGAATTATCACTCCAATGAAATTCACATTAACGAGAATTAATATGTGATTATTGATGTTGTTTATTATTATTATTAATATTATTATGGATCTTTTAATAAAGGGGGAACACCTACCATGATGACACAAGTAGGAAACTAGTGAAAATTATTAATATTATCATTATTATTATTATTGTTATTAATATGAAGACAATTGTGCTTATCAAGCGTTAGGAGCACAATTGTCTTCATATTAATAACAATAATAATAATAATGATAATATTAATAATAGAGTGTATTTTTCCTCTTTTGCTGCAATCCCCAAAAAGATATTTTTCAATTTGTGTTCAAATTGATCAGCAACGATCACGGCGTTTTTCGCTTTTCAGCTTTATGCAAGATGGGGTTTTTCAATGATATTCAGTCCACCTATGGGATATATGCAGTTGGGTTGTTGAAGAGATGGTCTAAAACTAAGAATAAATTTTGTATCTAAGAAAGGTACGTAACAACAATATAATTATTATAGATTGGTACAGGAAGCCATGCAGCTCTGGTAGATATATTAATTATCACTCCTACCACAAACATTCCATGAAAGTGAATTTGGTTAAACAAATGAAGCAGAGAGTACTCAGAATTTCAAATAATGTTTTTCATAATAAAAATCTCAATATTTTACTTAACCTCTTCTTGGATAACTCTTATCCAAGACCTTTATTGAATAAGATATTATTCAGCACATCTAATGCTGTGGATTTGTTGCATGAAGATAGCCATCCTAGCCCAGACGGATGTTGGAACTGATGTGTCCCCTTCTCGACCGGTTTTCGCTACTTTGCCATATATTAAGGACATAACTCCGAGACTTGCCAGATTGCTCCGTTCATGTGGTGATTTTAAAATTGCTGATAAAACTGTTCTTTCAATCAGATCGATTTACTCTAGAGTTAAAGATAAGGACCCCTTGACTTCACTTACTAACGTGGTGTATAGTATTCCTTGCAGAGATTGTGATAAACAATATATCGGACAGACTTTAAGATCTCTATCTAACCGTATAGTTTCACATAAGAGTGATTCTAGATTACACCCAGAGAGGTGCGCGTTAGCTTTTCATGTAAATTCTCTTGATCATCAGATGAATTATGAGGCTGTGAAGGTGTTAGCGACTGAGTCTAACAAAACGAAAAGATCATTCTTGTAAATGGCTTTCATTTCACAAAACAATAATGTAATTAACAAGAAAACTGATATTGATCACTTAAGTGAGATCTACTCATTTTTGTTGTCCTTAGATACTAATTTTGCACATCAAGTGGTGGGAAATAACTATGTTGCTCCTGACAACACCACCCTTATTACTTTAATTCAATAATAATAATAATAAACTTACTTTGAATGTATTGGTGTTGGTAGATACATTCAAGTAAACAAATAATAATAATTAAAACTAATTTTGAGTGTATTGGTGTTGGTAGATACATTCGGATTGGAGAACTATTAAATTACTTAATTACTATATTATATTATTACATATTAATATTTCTGTACTGTTGTCTTCTCTTTCCTTCCTTTGTGTTAGTCATAACGAAGTGATGTTCTCTACGCACTCTAAACATAATAAAAATGAGAGCGTTCTCCTAGCTCTGTCTCACACTTTCTTTCTCTCTTCCTCTATTCAACAATATTACATCTTCTTATTACACCAATTGTTGGCCCTACAGCAGCCATTACGAAAATAGTGGCACTGTCCCACAGCTCATGATTGACGTTGGTAACACTGTTTGTCTCTTGTTACATCCCTTTTGGAGGCAAAATATATCATTTCCTTGCCGGCGTTTAGTATGGTGACACATGAAGATGAAATCAATGGTTTTATTTTATAAAATGCTGCGACAATTACAATTGTTGCTATGACACGATTGATTTGGCCGTTGGTTCAATTCCTACTTGAATATTCCACAATTTACGATCTGTAGTTTACGATTTTACATCTTTATGGAATCTAACCTCACTTCGGAGGTAAGTACACACGTGGTTGTGAATTTCATTTTTAATTATTCTCTTTGACCATAGTATTCAACTGTTGTTTTTCATTCTAGTTTCCCTGATGATGAGGACAAACATCCTCGAAAGCTTTGACATTTTCCGCTACGAGTATATCTTTTCCAATTTTTTGCTGCAATCCCCAATATTCACTAGTTTTATTCCTAACTAGTCAGCGAAGACTATCTTTCTTCTATATATATATATATATATATATATATATATATATATATATATATATATATATAACTTTTCACACACGGAAAAAGGTTTTTTAAAAAATTATTTATTCAACAAAAGTTACAAGTTCCCAGATTCGAAGTAAATTCTAGACTGACTATATAAACTAAACAATTCAAAAAGGTAAAAATTACAATGTAAGCAAAAATAAGGTTCAACAATTTATAAAATAACAGGTTATTACACAATATACTGATTAAGCAATTTATTTAATATGTACTAAGTAATTTAAGGTATATAACACCTCCCCCATTAGATCGAGGCACCCCCTGGAAGTTGAATTTTCTTTTCTTGTAATTCCATTAGAGTTTCTTCTGATTCTCTTCTTTTTTGAGCTTTCTTCAAGCGTAGCCAAATAATTATCAATACTCCGCTAGAATATAGAAATATAGTCCATATGCTAGGAATATGGAAATTTAGCTTTTCTTCGTGTATTGGTGTCAACCCTTGCGAAGATATTTCTTTCAAATTTATTTCCAAAGGTTGGATTTTGATTTTGTTAAAATGTGTCTGGAGTTTATTCAGTACCAGTGGTTGACCAAAAGTTCTATCTTGAAATATTAATTCTTGATTTTTAAAAGTTATTTTACATGGCGAATTTTTGATTAGGAAAATTCCTTTTAAAATTTTGATTTCTGTGTCTTCTGAACATTGAATTATCAATTTTTCTAGAAATACTACTAGGTATTGGTTTATTTCTGGTATAATTTCCAAATAATTTTCAATAATTTTTATTTTAGTGTATTCGCAGTTAGTAGAGTTCCCCATTCATAATATTTGTTCTTCACATAACTGTTTATTATTGTCTTGAAGGTGTGAGGCACATTGAAAAGTTTCGCTTCTTGTACAAATATCGTTTAGAGGTTTTATCTGTGTATCAGAACTCAGCAAATACTTTGAATTTGGTATTATTATTATGAATTCTGATTCTAACTTAGTAGGTATAGGTAATAAATAAAATAATTCAAACTCAATATTAAAATCTATGGGAATTGATAAAAAATATTCTATTCTATTTTTTCTTACTATACATGTTATATCTAAAATTGATTCGAAGTTTAAAATATTCTCGTATTTCAATTACAACGGTAATTGTAATTTATAATACGAAGAGATTTTTGCAAATCTGTAAATAATTCCCTTGATTTAATTATACTCGCATGCAATGTCCTTAGTTTGCAGAATGAACAGGAAATCTCTACAGTTTCTATTATATCTAATATCATTATAAATAATTAAAACTGAATTCAACATTGTTTAATGAAAATAAAGTTATCATGTAGCACTTGTAGTAATATCATATCCTTTGTGGATAAACTTGATTTGTTTTAAATGTTCTAATATTAAACTTACTCTGTAATGAAAGTATAAGGTTTCTTCCTAGGTCGTTTTATATTTGAAATATGAATATCTTCAGCGGTATTAAAATGACGTGTTACAATTTTCGCAGTTTTATTTTTTCTGTTTTCGGATTTTATTTTTTCCGGTTGATATCTATTTTTTGTCTTACTTTTAATCTGCTTATTTTTGACAAATACTTTTGTAGGTAGAGGGTCTGGAAGGTCTTCTCTACTTTCATTAGCTTTTGAAATAACTTTATCTTTAGTTTCTTGCAATGATTTATTTATTTTATAATAAAGTAATTTCATTTTTTCTTTGTGATTATGAATATAATTATTTACCAATTGTCGATCAATGTCTAAATCAAAAGAAGAGTTATTCTCTAAATGACCTGTAATAATTTCGTATGGTTTTAGTTTCGTTACTGAGTGAATACGATTATTATATGCCAAAAGAGCATAATTTACTTTTATATCAATAGGTTCTTTCTTAAATTCGGTCTAATTATTTAAAAGTCTAATATGTTCAATAATTGTTGAATGAAATCGTTCGGCAATGCCGTTTGCTTCAGTATGTTGTGAACTGATAAAATGAATTTGAATTTTATGAGTTTCCAATAAATCTTTTACTAAACTATTTTTTAATTCTGTTCCGTTATCGGTTATTATTTGTTCCGGTATACAATGATGGGTGAAATATCTAATTAAATTATTAACTATCTCTATACCTTTGGCTGAGTTCAATTTATACAACTGCCCGTATTTTGAAAATTAGTCTATAATAGTAAGAAATTTCGTATTTTCTAAAGTAATAGTGTCTAAATGTATTATTTGAAATGGTTTAATAGCTGTTGGGGTAATATTAAAATATGGTTTCACGGGATTGCGATCATATTTTGTTATTTGACATATTTCGCATTCGTTAATGTACGTTGAAGATCTTTGATTAGGCCAATAGTATCGAGATTTTATATTATTTTCGGTTTCATCTAATCCTCTATGATTCCGTTTACCTTCATGATAGTTTTGTATTACTTCTTTGATTTCATTTAGAGGGATGTCAATTAATTTCTTATTACATTTGATAAATGAAATGTGTGAATTTTTGAAATATGTTTGTATAACAGTGCTGAATTTTTCGTATAAGGGATCTTCAAAATAAATATGATATTTTGCTTTTGGTGCTACATATTCTTCCAAAAAATTTATTACGTCTTGTTCAAAGTTATTTTTAGAAAATTGTACTAGAATTCTTTGCTTAGTTTCATATAATTTAATTATAGTTGGTATAGCTGATTCAAAATTAACTTCAGAGATTATAATTTGATTTTTTCCCACATTTACTGCAGATTCCGAAATAGGTATTCCTGCAATAGGATTTTCTATGTTAGTGTGAATAGTATTATTATCGTCATCGATTTCGTCATTAAAATCTTCAGCTTCTACAATAAGTGATTCGGTTTCTACATTTTTATTTTTAGTAGTATTTGAAAGTGAGTCATTAAATCTTTCCATATAAACTAGTAATTTTTTGGGAGGATTATCCGAAGAATTTACTTCATTCATATTTAGCTGGATTCGTGATAAACAGTCACTATTAATGTTCAATGCACCTTTCTTGTACACTATATCATAGTCGTATTCTTCGAGTTTCAAGTGCCATCTAACTAATTTAGAATTGGGTTCTTTTAAAGAAAATAACCATTGAAGTGGTTTATGATTTGTTACTATTGTGAATTTTCTTCCGAAAAGATATGGGCGGAAATATTTTACAGCCCAAACAATTGCAAGGAGTCCCTTTTCAATTGTGGAATAATTTACTTCAGAATCATTAAGCGTTCTGCTAGCATATGCCACAGGTAAATCGCTTCCGATTTTTCCTTGGCTAAGAACAGCACATAGAGCAAAATTGCTTGCGACTGTTGTGAGATTAAATGGACGAGAAAAGTCGGGGTATTGTAAAATAGGATCATTTAATAACATAGTTTTACAAGTATCAAAACAATTCAGTTTTGAAAAATCTTTAATGAATTTTCTATAATATCCAAGAAGTCAGAGAAAAGATTTAATTTCTTTACTAGTTTTTGGTATGGGAAAATTTTGAATAGCACTTATTTTATCGGGATTTGGTTTTACACCTTCAAGGGTAACAATATGTCCCAAATAAGCTACTTCTTTCCTCAAAAATTCGGATTTGTCAATTTGTATTTTAAAATTCGATTCGCGTAACCTCTTAAATACTTCTTTTAAATTATTTATGTGTTCTTGCAAGCTTGTACTAAATATAATAATATCGTCAAGATAAACTAAACATTTTTCGTTTTGGATACCTCTTAAAATGTTGTCCATCACTCTTTGAAAAGTTGCTGGAGTTCCCTTTAGTCCGAATGGCATTCTCAAACATTCCCAGTGGCTATTTTCAGTAGTGAAAGCCGTTTTGGGTATATCTTCTTCAGCCATCTCAATTTGGTGAAATCCTGAGGCAAGATCCAAGGTAGTGAAGCATTGGCAACGTCCTAATTTATCCAATAGATCGGTTATGTTTGGTAATGGATATCTATTTCCAATAGTTATTTCGTTAATCTTGCGGTAGTCTACGACGACACTGAATTTTTGTTTACCGGTAGAGTCCAATTTTTTTGGAACAACCCAAATACTACTCGACACGGTGAGGATGAGGCTCTTATAATATTTTGATCTAACATACTCTGTATTTGATTTTGGACTTCTTTTTCATATACTTCTGGATATCTGTACGAATTAGTATAAATAGGTACATCATTTGTAGTTTTTACTTGATGCTTGATTTTACTAGTAAAAGTTACCTGATTACCATCAACATGAAAAATGTCAGAATATTCTTTAATTAATTTAAGAATAGCATTGCGTTCTTCAAAATTCATATGTTCTGTTCGAACTTAATTAATATCAAATTTGAATTTTTCTGCATAAATAGCATTAAAATTAGGGCTCAAGGTTTGTTCGTATTCGTCGAACTGTTCAACCTCTAAAGGAGCACTTAAATCTACTTTAAAATATGACTCAGACGGATTTAAAATAGTACATACAGCTTGACAATTTTCCGCTTTTGTAAGACATTCTGGAATTTCTAATTTTCCGATTTTTGTATAAGGTATAATTATATCGCCATTATTAATATTATCGATATTCAATTTAATTATTTATTCAGTTCGCGGAGGCACAACTATACAATTCGTGTTCTCGCTTCTGATTTTAAAATAATTTATTTTTATTTCACTATAAGGCGTAATTAAAACATTATTCACTAAATCAATAGTAACATTTAATTTTTTCAGATTATCTAAACCTAATAAGCAATCAAAATGATTGTGAAATTTAAATATACAATATTCTAAGTTCATTTTATTTTTCATTTTAAATATCTTTGAAGATGGAATTACTGTACAATAATTTTGATGACTTGAGCCTAAAGCACAAGTTACTTTGAAAGATTTTTTCATAGTCGATTTTGAAAAATATTTCTTTGAAATTTCAGGTGTTACAAAATATTTTGTACTACGTGTGTCAATCATTACTTTCAAATTTTGTTCAGGAAATATTATGTACGGTAATTCACTTCCATAATTCGTAAAATTAAACATTTCTACGTGTCTGTCTCTTCCGAGGCAATTTCGTCTAAAAAACAATCTTCAACATCAGTGGGACGTTCAGTATCGTCCATGTTATGCAATTCCTCCGAAATAATTTTTTTTCTATTACCTACGAAATGCGATTGATTTTGTCCATTATTTTTATTCTGTACATTGGGTTTATTGTACGTATTAGAAGTAGATATACTCATTGGAGTAGGTTTTTGAATTTGATAGTTTCTATTAGGTTTAAAAACATTAGTATTTCTATTCTGAAAATTTGTATCTCTCTTTGTACTAGCTAAATTATTTTCATTGTTGAAATTTCTATTAAATTGTGGTTGATAATTATGTTGTAAATTTGGTCTGTTTACCATTTGATTGTTATTAGGATAATTATTTTTATGTGATGTAACTTTACACTGAGACTTAGGCTTATTAAATGAATTTTTTGGATGTGTATTGTTATTATTATTACTTTAATAAACTTGAAAGTCATTCGTTAGAACATTTAAAGCTGAATTTAGATCGCTAGGATTCTTGGTACGCATTAGTGTACCGAGAGGTTCCTTTAAACCGCGCAATAGTACTCTTAGTGCTAAATTCCTGAAACAGTTGCCTAAAATGGCTTGTTCACTTGCATTAGAGCGTCTCATTAATAACGATGTTTGTAGATTTAAAAGATGCTGGATCCTATTGTAATAGTCAAAAGGTGATTCATTTCCTTGCTTTAATTCCGATATTTCAATACTTAACGTGTAAATGTCTCGTTTATCTGCATATGTGTTTAATAAAGCATCTTTCAAATTATGCCAATTTGTTATACTACAAGCTGAAATGCTTATGGCGGCTTGGCCTTTAATTTTAGATAAAATACTAGACATCAAATATTCATTTTGAAAGTATGTTAAATCTACTGTATTGTAAAATTTATTTACTAATTTTTCAGAAATTTCTATGAATCTAAGTAATAATAAAGCATTTTCGACATGGAATTCTGGAATCATGTCCAGATATTCCTTTTTCAATTGCGGTACCACTTGATCTACTGGCATTTTGTATAATGTATTCAATTTAAGTCTAGGTTTTGATAATTCAATATTTATTTTACGGTTACGATATGTTTGTGAGCCAGAAACTAAATCAGAATCGGAGTTGTCAGAGCTTTCTGAATTAAATAAACAATTATTTCCTCTATACAACATAAAGTACTTACATCAAGAGCAGGACTGCTTTCGCCATCTAGTTGCACCTGTAGTTGGAATTACCAATGTTTCCTTGAAATTCCTCTTTGTACGAGCCAACTGTCTTCGAGTTAAGCTACTTAATTCACTTAACCAAGAGTCCCAATGATTCACTTTAGGTATGTTAATAAATCGTTGATACGAACCGATTGTTATATTCACTAACGCCCGTTTAACATATCCTACTGACTGCGCCAAATAAATTTTCACGCACGGAAAAGGGTTTTTTAAAAAATTATTTATTTAACAAAAGTTACAAGTTCCAAGATTCGAAGTAAATTCTAGACTGACTATATAAACTAAACAATGCAAAAAGGTAAAAATTACAATGTAAGCAAAAATAAGGTTCGACAATTTATAAAATAACAGGTTATTACACAATATACTGATTAAGCAATTTATTTAATATGTACTAAGTAATTTAAGGTATATAACATATATGAGGGTGTGTGGGTTTCATGTCACAGGACCTACTCCCAATCATGGTTCACCTCAGCATTGGGGGTATCGACCGATATATCGCCACTGCATCTGCGTACTTCGATGGAAATGGACCTACAACACCGCCAGTGAAGTGCAGGAGCAGGAGAATGCCGTTTGGGGAAGCACTGATAACAACGCCAGAGGTGAGTGCTTATTAGAATATTTCTTAGCCAACCACTTTTGTCACGAGGGCGAGAGAAGAGGTCATGGACGTGGCAATAATTAATGTTGCTGCTAGGAAAAATGTAAAAGCCTGGAGGGTGATGAACGAGCCATCACTTTTTGACTATAGAATCATCGAAGTAAGGATAGAGGGAGATACCACCTCAATTCCATCAATTCAAAATCCTAGAAACACGGTCTCTTTACAAGAACAATCTGAAGGACAATTTAGAACAGGTGGGAATAAATGGGGTCAATGACGAGCACTACGATCTGTAACAAAAATTCAGACAGACCACTCTCAAAACCTCGATCAGGCAAAGGTGCTCCTTGGTGGAATGAAAACCTGTCAATCCTCGGGAAAGAGGTCCGTCAGTTCTTCGATAGAGCCAAACGAGACGATAATTGGCAGGGGTGCACTGAAAGGCTTACTCAGTATAATAAAGATATTATTTAGGCCAAGGGGCTTAATTTTCAAGCCTTTTGTTACAAGATCACTTCCACTCCCACAGTGGCCAGACTACAAAATGTCATGAAAAACGGGGGAACTAACCCCACAATGTCACTGAAAAAGCTAGATATAGAAAGAAACTATCAGAATGTGACACTGCGATTCATTCGGATAGTCAAACAGTTACCAAAGCAATGAGCTCCCACCTCAAAGTTATATGGGAGTGCATGAAATATGCAAGAATAACTGGGTTTCTGGTCACTCAGGAAAGGAGCACGAACGTCTTTTATTGAGGAAGGAATATGCTCATAAAAAAAGAGTTTCGGAAGGAGTAAACCGAACAAGAAGCACTCAGGCACTGTCAGCAAAAAAATCTGCCGCTTCAGGAAGCACCTAATGAGAATTGGTCTAGCAAAAACGACGAGTGCAGATTCTGAGGGGAGAACAGCTCTGATAGGAGGGGGGTGCAATAGGCGTTAAGGTTGCAATGCAATGTTACCCCATAATTAATCAATCAATAGTTGCTTGTCCCTATGAGAGGGGCTGTAATAAAAGTAGAAGGTTTCTTTTTAGGTCGTTTTATATTTTATAGATGAATATTTTCATAAGTATTAAAATGACGTGTAACCGCAACAGACCAGACAGTGTAATCAGCTATAGAAAGTTATTGAAAATACTTGGAAGAGCTCGTAATTTCTCACGACATGCGACATTTAATATTGTTCATACCAAGAAGAGTGGAAAGTGATGTGGCGGTCAATACGCCGTATTAGTAGTGACGTTATAATCTTAGGTTATGTCAATTTTGTATCCAAGCAAACATAACTAACCACTTAAATACAATTGGTGTGATTTTGGACCAGAGATTATTCCCTTATGTTTTGAATATAACTGCTGATTTAGGAATTTAGGTATACACTAAGACTTTTACAAAGATATATATATATATATATATATATATATATATTCCATTCAAGCCAAAATAGGTATGTATGTATAACAATATAATTTTAATAAAAGAGTTATCTAACCTAAACATGCTATAGTGTTGGGATATACGGTGATTTTCCTGTAACCGGTGAAACGGTGACAGTGATTCCTAAATCACCATGATTCTAAACGGTGACTGAGTATAAACAGCAAATGCAAATCATATAAGACCAGCGCGCGGTGACTGACGACGCATACAAATATATTTTTTATGTATCTCTTATCGGTTTATTTTAAAACACTAAATATTATCCTGACTGCAAATTAATTTTAATATTTCTCCCCGAAAGAAACAAAACAATTCACAAAAAAGCGGCACTTTTGGCCGTATCGGGTCGGGCCGCATGTTTATATTTTCTCTTTGACTTGGTGGTGCCCGCCACCGCCGATATACTTATATTATCTATACCGATTGCGGCCTTCTATAATAACATCATATCGGCTTAAATCACCGTTTTTCCTTCACATAATATTTGTTAATACTGGTATTTAATATAGATTTTCGATCGGCGCGGTTTTCCAATGCTAGTGTCGATGGAACTGAAAAAGCTCTATGTATCATTGAATTCTATGCCGCTAGTTTATGTGACATGGGGTGATTGGAACTATATGGAATTGTCACATCAGTGTGTGTTGTTTTTCGGTAAATTGAATAATGAAGTACATTATTAACTCTTTGAATTTTTAAATCAAGAAAATTAATTGAGCTATTTTCTTCAATTTCTAATGTAAATTTAATTTTTGGGTGTAAATTATTAATGTGGTTGAAAAATACATCTAATTGTCGTTCACTACCCATAAAACAAGCTAGTATGTCATCTACATATCTATACCAAAATAAAACATTTTTCGAAATATTACTTTCAAAGATCTTTCTTTCTAAACTGTCCATAAAAATGTTTGCCAAAATAGGTGATATAGGGTTTACCATTGATAAACCTTCATTTTGAATATATATCTTATTGTCAAAAGTGAAATAATTCTGATTAATACATACATCAAATAAATTAAGTATATCTGATATTATTCCTGGATTAATCTTCTAGTAATTTTCTTACCAGTATTGGACATTCTTTAGGAGGAATTTTAGTGAACATATTAGTAACATCAAACGGTGAACATATTAGTAACATCAAACGAAATAAGTTTATAGTTATCTTGCAAGTTGATTGCTTTCAACGTTTTGATTAGTTCTATTGAATTTCTAATTGAGTACTGAGATTCATATCCGTAACTATTAAGTATATTGTTAAGCCTCTTTGCCAATATATGATTAGGAGCATTAACATAAGAAACTGCAGGTCTAATTGGTTTCGTTATTTTATGTAATTTAACTGTTCCATATAATTGTGGACAATGAGGATTCTTATGTATGATAGACCTCTTTTTGTAATCACTTAAAAGATAATTTCAATTAATAACATTATCCCTTACATTATTAGAAAACTTTTTTGTTGGGTCTGCTTTAAGAACTGTTACATCGCTAGATTATATAAAGTTATATATTTTAGAATTATAATTTTCAGTGGTCAATATGACAGTTGTGTTCCCCTTATCAGCTTTTGTAACTGTTAGGTTATTATCTTCTACTTTCTTTTTGATTGCATTTAAAACTGTAATGTAATTTTTTGTTTGACGTTTAACTTTTGAAGGTTCAATATTTTTGATTAAATTGGCAATTTTTAATTTCTCATAAAGAAAATTATTTGAATTAGATTTTAAAGCTATTTCTGACTCTGTAGCTATAATTTGTTTAATATTATTCGTAAATTTTGGTGGTATACTGTACTTTAAACCTTTATTTAAAAGTTCTATTTCACTATCTGTAAAATTAGTATCTGAAAGGTTTTCAAATCGTGGTGCAAAGTGTGTTGGTATGTAGGTACTTACAGTTTCATGATGTTTAGAGTATTGAATTTTATGTTGTGTGTGTTCAAGTTTCTGTAGCTTTTGTTCTCGTTTCTTAAATTTCTTATGCTTCATCGTGCTGACACTTTCTCTAATTTTGTCATCTAAACAGTCAAATTCTACTGGATGTAATTGGAACGTGAGTTCTGAATGTACAACTTTTATGTAGTTGTCTAAGGAGTCCCTCACTTTGAACCATTTCTTACATTCCCCTTTTATCCAAACACGTTGAGCACATTTTATAGCTTTTTGTGCTTGTGGTGTTTTAGTGACATTTTATATTCACATAATTTGGTATTACCTTTTTCCTAAGGCATTCTTAGTTAAACCAAATGTTTTCTGATGTTTTGTAACGTTTTTGTAGTAACTTCTGGTACAGTCGGGTCAAATCTTCTCTCGAAGATTTTTTAATGAAATTAACTGTCTCGATTCTTACTTCGTGGAATCTACTTATATTAATGTTTTAAACGAAACTCATTATTTCTAGCTAATTCCACAATATGATAAAAATTGTTGAAAATTCTAAAAAATTTACAATTGTTTCGATAAATCAATATCATCGTCAGAATGACAGAAGTTACATTTCATTTGATGCCTACCTGATGTTTAGTAGTTATTTTTGGCTAGACCAAGAAGTCATCTAACTTGTGATTGACTTAATATATGTTAATAGAAAAAAGAAGAAGATGTAATATTACAAATATTGAAGCTTAGATATTATTAGCCCTATGGTGATATCCTGGATATCATTTTTCCAATTAAGATCAGTATAACTGTGCAGTGATATAGAAGACCAGGAAAACTATATCTGCTGATATTTACAATTATCACTTAAGAAGACAGTTTATTAGTTGAGAACTCCCTAGATTTATCTGTTCATTGAAAACTTCATATTGTGGGTTTCTTAAATGTCCAATTCCAATTCTTCAAGGAAATCCATACAGATTAAAACAACCAGATAAATCCCACTACGCACAACATCTACTTGAAACCAATCATTCATTAACACCTAACACAGAACTAGAAGTGCTGCATATTTGTGAAAAGAAAACTGGATTTCCTTGATGAATTGGAAATTAGAACATTTAAGAAACCCACAATATGAAGTTGTCAATAAACAGATAAATCTAGGGAGTTCTCCACTAATAAACTGTCTTCTTAAGTGATAATTGTAAAGATCAGCAGATATAGTTTTCCTGGTTTTCTATATCATTGCACAGTTATACTGATCTTAATTAGAAAAATGATATCCAGGATATCACCATAGGGCTAATAATATCTAAGCTTCAATATTTGTAATATCACATCTTCTTCTTTTTTCTATTAACATATATTGAGTCAATCACAATAAGTTAGGTCACTTCTTGGTCTAGGCAAAAATAACTACTAAACATCAGGTAGGCATCAAATGAAATGTAACTTCTGTCATTCTGATGATGATATTGATTTATCGAAACAATTGTCAATTGTTTAGAATTTTCAACAATTTTTAATTGTATTGTGGAATTAGCTAGAAACAGTGAGTTTCATTTAAAACACTAATATGAGTAGACTCCTCGAAGTAAGGGTCAGTTAATGCTATTATAAACTTATGAAATACAATTGTTTTAATTCTTTTTCTATCTGTATTATCTAATTTTAGGTTTCCTTACATAAAGAATAATGTTACTGTACCACCAGGCTGTAAGCATTATAATGTTAGAGAGAAGTGTAAGTTTTATAGATTTCCAAAGGATCCAAAAGTAAGAAGCAAATGTATGGAGTTAACAACAGCCTACATAATGATAAATATAACATTTTATTTTGTGTTTATACAATATTTGTAGAACAATAGAACCAGATGCCGGAGCTTTTTGTGTAGCTGTCATTTTATAAATGGAAAAAAGAAAATTAGCCAACTATTTTTTTGTACATGATCAATATTTGCAAACAAGGTAGAAGCAAACTTATACGTGTTGATTGTATGTTTGATATTGTATTGTATATACCCATCACCCTATAATATATACATTATTATTTGTCATTAACAGATCTTTCGCTTTATATTTATTATAAGTTGTTATAGTTGCTTTGTATGATTTTTTAAACGTTTGCTATTTTAAATTGAAATTCCTCATTGTACCTTACTTTCCTCTTTCTATTAACTGTAAACCATTGTACTACAAGTAAATATTTCAGTGTGTAATAAAGAAATTTGGAAACGTTTTATATTGTTTGTTTTTAGATAAAATTGAATATGTTTACACATGTAGTTGAGAAAAGAGCCTACAGGTCAAATAAAATTTGAAAGCAACCAACAGAAACTCTCAAACGAATACAAATATGGTTTAATTGAGGCAAAGCTGTGACATGATGCTCTGAGTTTTCAGACTAAATGGCCTATTTTCAACCATGAAAATTTGCAACTTTTCCTCAATTTAATTTTCTTAGTGGGAAACAAACAAAAAATTAATTATGAAAACATTTTATTATGTTAATATAAACTGTACAAATTTGTAAAGGTAGAATGTTTTCAAAACATGTACATTTTTCTGCCGTTTTTAATGTCTAGCAATTCCCGCAATGATGTCATATGGTAAACATAATATTAAATAGCACATGTCCTCTCATGCAATATGTAATGCACCTAGTATGTGGTGATAATAGTTATATTTTTCAATTCTCACTAATATATTTTCATCAAAATGAATTATGTAATTCTTGTCTTTTGAGAGCGGTTTTAATTTTTCGTCATTCAGATACTTGAAATGACACTTCACTTCCATGGCAACAAGTTTTGTTTGGATACAGCTTCAAATTGTGACGTCACACTAATCTCGCGTATAGATTTGTAGTGAAATATTATTTAAACTTTTCATGTAACTTCAATATTATTGGAGGCGCTTTTTTCATGAAAGGCCTTCCTCACACCTTGCCTGATAGGTATTAATAATATCGGACAAATATTCAATGCTAGCCACTATAATGAAACACAAATTTGATTCTGATTTCCGCACTACGTTTGATTTTCCCATCATAAAAAACGCTTTTTGTAGTTTTATACTCCTATATAGTTGTGAAATAGACTGTTTTAATAGTTTAATATTTTTTATTGTAGATAATACAGATTCAACAATACAACGTTAATAAAGTAATATTTTTTATTCTCAATATTCTCCCCTCTCTTTGTAAAATCGCTGGCCACAACCGGACTTACAGCAAGTAATTTCATTAAAAAATAGTGACAACCACAGGCATTCCGCAAAATATCCGCCAGGTTTGTTACTTAAATAGATTTAAAAGTAGTTTCATTAAATTATTGCAGATTATTGAATCATGGGAAGAAAACTTCAGGCTTAGAAAAAATCCATGTATTATTTATAGTAAAATATAGCAAATACAACAAATTTGGAACCTGAAATTCAGCAAAAATGAAACAAAAATCTATATTGAAATCATGTATTCAGATGTATCCACAGACCATTGTCGTGTTGTTTATTTTGTGAAGCAATTAATAGTTATTTATGTAATAAGGATCATAAAGACGATCATTATGGTACAAGTCGTGAATGTTATCGGGCGAGGCGTAGCCGAGTCCGATAACACGGCGTGTGCCATAATGATTGTTTATGATTCGTATTACATACAAAATTTTATCTGATGGCATTTATATCAATACATTTTCGAAAAATTAAAAACTGCATTTTCGACATTGTTTTCGGCGATCGTCTGCTTCATTTTTGGCTGATTCTGGAGCTGATCTGTGTACCGTGAAACGCCATGGCGGATGGAAAAGCAATACTGTCGCTGAAGGTTACATCGAAAATTCGAAAGAGCAAAAGAAAAAAATATCAGAAGCAATTTTTGGTGCCAACAACCAAACAGGATTACAAGTTTGTCAACAATCATCAACTACTGATGTAAAAACTGTAGAATCCATTGGAATTAATATTACAAATTGTAGTAATTGTTCTTTTACCATTTATAATAAATAGTTTTGTACATAGTTATGCATTTTGAATAAACTTTTTTGATCAAACCATTACATGTTTTCCTTATAGAATTTCATTATGGTACTTAGTCCCATAATGAGCTTCTTTAAGTCATCAAAATTGAGTGACATAACGTTGTCATTATGACATGCCATCAGATAAAATAATTTTATATACTTCATTAGTTTGATTAGTAACTAAATAATATAGAATATGTATGTATATGTCGAAGTAATAAAAATTGAAGAAATATATCTGTATATATTTTCTTGCATAAATTTTCTTGATTTAAGGTTTAATTTGATCAAGTCAAATCGATATCCATAAAAAACACGTGCCATGCATCAAATTAGACCAAAATCACGAAAATGTATATAAAAAAGGTCTAAGAATAAAAAAATTGTAATGAAGGTGTAGGTATTACAAACAACTATATAGTTCGTTATGAACGAAAAGTAGATTTGAAAAATCTGCAGTTATTTTAATTTCATTTTCTTATAACGAGCTCCAAACAAAATTGAAATTCATAAGCGATTTTCTTTTATGTTAGTGTTAACTCATACTATCCAATATGACATGTTCAGTGATTCTATTAAATGATATTGAAACTAACTACCTATGGAATAAAACAATAATAATCTACTGTAATGTACAAAAAACTATAAATACGGTTTGTTATAAAATTTATCCATTCAGTTTTTGATAAGAATGTTTTTTTAATTTTTTTTTCATTTTTATGTAGTTAAATTAAGCAAATATGTGTTATAAAAAAGTTCTATAATAATGCTTTCCTCAAGGAAAAACTGACTAATCATTTCTACATACAAAGGACCAAGCATTTTGAGGAATTCAGTGAAAATGTACAATTTTTGACAGGGTTCGTACTGATCCTACTCATTAATAGCATTCATGATCACAAACTATTTAAATTTAAGAAATAAAATGATGTTAAAATTTAACCTCTGGCGTATCAACAACTTAATAATTGATGGAATTGGAATAAAAGGCATGCATTTTGAGATAATTGCATTTAAAGTTAAACTGTTCGAAACTATGTCGTCCTATTCCATTCGCAATTTCGGCAATGTTTCCAATTTAAGTTTGAATTTGCACAGATTCTTCATAATTTCCGAAATTAGAACAGGCCACTGGCGATAGCATTTGACAACGTACTTAAGGCGTAGTAATAATAAGATCTGTTTTACGCGTTATCAAAAGTTTCCGGATACTTTTAATATATGTACCCGCCGATTAGATAGACGAGTAGAGAAATATTTAGCCGCGAATACAGCAATTGGTTCGCAATTTATTAATCCGCGAATAGTGAAAACGAGAATAAAGGAACCGTGAATAAGGAGATTTTACTGGATAAAAAGCACCACAACAGGGATTATGTAAAGATCTAACATTAACTGCTCATCGTCTGATGAAGAATCCATATTGACTGACCCTTCTGTGTGCGATTAGAGTAATGTATTTGAACCCTAAGTTTTAAACGGATTCGCAATCAGCATGGTCTGAAACATCTCCAATGGAAAAAATCTTTAGGTTTTTATACAGCGTGATACATTAAATTGAAATTACTGTTTAGATGTCTACGTGTACGTCACACTGTGTTTCAAGTTTTCTCTTTTTTCTCGTGTTGCATGTTGTAGTATTCATTATATTTTGGGGGAATGTACTCCAAAAGAATTTGCAAATATCACCACTTCAGCTCATTTATTTTTAAGCTTCCTATGTTTAACTATACATCAGTGTCCTTATATAAATTCGTTAAATAATACTCCGGGACGTAGCAAACAGTTTTCTTTAATAGATTATAGTGCAAATTACAACTACTAAATAACAATAAGAGAAAACAACAGTAACATATTAAATACACGCTCTTTTCACGTTTTTCAAACTGACATTAATTTTTGACATTTTTAACCCATTTATGCCTAACGGGTCGAAAACGACCCACTGCCTTTTATATATGCACGTGTTCATATCGCTGTGTTGAGTGTGTTGCCTATAGTGGCATTCGCATGTTAAAACTGCATATTCTGTTGTAGTGTCAGTGAAAAAGCACGTTCGACAGTGAGTTGTTCGTATTTGTAACAAATCAAAGTGTAATATTTCTTTGGGTGACATGGCTGAAAGTTATTACTGGTAAGTATTTCAGTTTTTTAAAGAATATAATCAATTGATGATATATTGTTGTTTATTCTTCAAAGTTCATGGTACGTTCCCATTTATGAGGGCAGGCTTGGACACTTCGACTAAAATTGAAGTATAATTTGGTTGGGTCGCTAACGACCCATTGGGCAGATATGTGATATATTTTTTTTATATTCAGGAAAACACCACTAACAACAGCCGAGCTGTTAGATGAAATAGAAAGACTTGACGAAGACGATCCTAATATTCCTGATGCTATATATATTACTCCGCCGGATGACAACGATTTTGATAGTGGTGAGGATTCTGGGGACGAGGACTGCAATGATCCGAACAGGCTAAATCCCAGGCAGCTTCAAGCAGAAGCAGAAAGCAACAGGCTAGAAGAAGACAATAGCGACAATGAGGAGGAAACTCAAATACAAGAGAAAAGTGGCCCATCTAGGAAAAATAAGTTTCCAAAAAAGCGTAACTGGTCAAAGGGTGATTTGGATAAGACAACGTCTCAATCATCTACTGCAAAATTTCCTATGGTTGATATATTACCTGTACTTACGCTATACGTTATAAAAGTGAACCTTCAGAATTTTTAGAATTATTTCTAAATGCAGATGTACTCGAAGATCTTGTAAAATATACTGTTTTGTATGCAAATAGCAAAAACTGTCGATTAGAACTAGGCAACGATGAACTACTCGTTTTCATAGCAATATTATACTTGAGCGGTTATGTTCCACTTCCACGTCGAAGAATGTTTTGGGAAGGGCGAGACGACACTCGAAATTTTCTGGTGTATAACTCCATGCGTAGAAATAGATGTGAGGAAATATTCAGATTCCTACATGCAGCAAACAACAATAACTTGGCAGAAAATGATAAAATGGCTAAGTTACGTCCTCTGATAGAAAAAATGAATGAAAATTTTGTAAAATATGTACCTTGCAACTCGGAATTGTCAATCGACGAGTCTATGATCCCGTACTTTGGCCGAAACGGGTGTAAGCAATTCATAAGAGGAAAGCCAATTCGTTTTGGCTACAAAGCATGGGTTCTTGCTCTATCGTCTGGGTACTGTGTGAATTTTGATATATACCAAGGGAGGAGAATAAACACAGAAGAGAAGAAGATGGGCCTTGGAGAGTCTGTGGTTACAACGTTTGCCAACTTGCTCCAAAATCAATTTCCCGATAATAAATTTTCTCTGTACTTTGACAATTTTTTTACAAGTGCTTCGCTTGTAAGTAAACTCGGGAAAATGGGTTTTGGTGCAACTGGTACCGTTCGAGAAAATCGAAGAGATAAATGTCCTCTTGAAAATTCGGCTGTAATGAAAAAGAAAGATCGAGGGGTCTACGATAGTGCAGTTGACAAAGATGAAAACATTGTTTGTGTAAGATGGAAAGACAACAGTGTTGTTACTTTGTTGTCAAATGAATATGGTTTATGCCCAATCCAAAAAGCAATAAGATATTCATCAACAAATAAAAAAAAAGTAGATTACAGCAACCATACGTCGTGCAATATTATAATAGATATATGGGAGGGGTAGATCAGATGGATAATAATATTGCAAATTATCGTATAGGTCTGCGAGGAAAAAAATGGTATAATCCTATTTTATTTTGGATGTTCGACATATGTATGAGTAATTACTGGGTTTTGTCACGCAAATTTGGTTTGAAGTTGGACAATTTGGAATTTCGCAGAAGAGCTGTAATCGCTATATTACAAAAATATGGAAAACCTCCTTTGGCCACAGGTCCAACATTCCATTCTGTAAGTCCAGCGGCACGTCGACAGGGTCAGCATCTGGTTGTGATCAGCCAAACACGGCGAAGATGTGCTTTTTGTAAAAATAAAACAACCAAGGCCTGCAATCAATGTAAAGTTGCCCTTCATGATAAATGTTTTCTAGATTATCATAAATAATGAAATTTTCAAGTTTCTGTTGTAAAATATAGAGTTCAATAACAGTTAGCTTTTATTTTCATATATTACCATAACTCAACATCCAGAAAATGCACTCTAAATGTAAATTATCAAACAAACAAAAAAGTACATTAATTTGCCCAAGTGGGTCGAAAATGACCCACATCATATTTCAAAAACTGACCTTTATATTTTTATTTTTAGTATCAACTCATCATAAAAATGTCATTTTTCACAACATGTACAAGTTTCATAAGGAAAATGCAAAAAAAAATTCTGGGCATAAATGGGTTAATTAATTCTCAACTCAGACAATAGCCAGGCGCTTTTTCGAAATTCTACCCCACTGAATGAATCTCCAATGAAAACAAGAACTACACTGGACAACGTAGACGGACACCATCTGATCAGTGCCATATTATCCAATAGGCTGACTAGGCTATAGCCTAGGGCGCCGTGAAAGAAATAGGCGCCGACTGACCGGACTAACCACTAACGATAGTCACAATTCGTACAAATCATTTTTGCTGTATACGTATTTTTTTCGTGGAGATCGAATGTTGTAAGGCACTAATATTAAACAAAATTTGATTGACAACATTAGTGAATATTAGAGACATCATTATTTCAGTCGGCCGGGTTTGAATACTTGGATAGATTGAAAAGCACCGCTTTACATCCATATATTTTGATTATCAATGCGGTATCGTGGTAACTATAGACAAATCTCTTTTTGCTGATTTGCGGCAGTGACGGGATGCCGCCAGAGATAAATATGCTAATATGCAAAGTAACGCCACGTGCGCCTTGCGCTCGCCAAAACAAAAAAAACGACAAAGGGTGATTGGAAACGCAACATCAAAGTTTACAAAAAAAATTGGTAAACTTTGGAAACATTTATTTTAAAAATTGAAGGTAGTCAGTTGAGTTAGTTCAGTCGCTGGCAGTAATCGAGTAATCGTCAATTAAAATAATATCTATCAGTTGCGGTATTTTTGTCTTGTTTATCATTTTATCGAAAACAATGAATGGAAGTGGAGGAAGTAGAAAACTTAGTGGGTGGGAAAGGAAGAGGGCTGAAAAATAAAAGCAAGAAAAAATGGAGAAGTTATTGAAAAAAATACCCAAATTAAATTCTTTTTTTTTTGGTCAACCTGTTCGAGGTATGGAAGCAGCCAATGCAGATAATGAACAACAATCAACTCTCAGTAATGATGATATTATGGATAGAGGTAAGCAGATAATTGAATAACGCGGTGTAAGAATGTAATTTTTATTTTTGTATCCTCTAGAAACCGCAATAAACTCATGGAATTCTGATACTGATGAAGTTCAGGACTGTGCATCTTCATCAAGCAATCCTCAAGAAACGTCAAAAATAATTTCAAAAGTCGATTTCACAGACCCAGCTGGATGGGCTATAACCGAAAGTTTCATAAATTACATTGTAATGAACCCATCTGTAATTGTACAAGAAATTTCTAAAATGGATTTCCAAAAATCGAAACGAATTTATGATATTCATAGTAGATTTGCTTCAAAAAATATGTTTTTCAAAAGTTTGCACAACGGGGAAACTGTACGTCGTCAATGGCTATTATATTCAGCACTACAGGAAATGTTTATTGTTTGTATTGTAAATTATTTAACCGGACAAAAACGAATTATTTCATGACTGGATTCAACGACTGGAAAAATACCCATCGGATTTCTGAACATGAAAAGTCTTCTGAACACTGTGAAAATGCGAAGGCGTATATTGCGCGATCAAATGTCTTAGGGAAAATAGATACCAAAGTTCATAAGCAATAGTTTGCAGGAAGATATTACTGGGTTAACATACTTAAACGAGTAGTTGCAGTTATAAAATTGTTGACATCGCATGGCTTAGCATTTAGGGGTTCTAGTGAAATGTTTGGAGCTATTGATACCTAGGTTCATTAGAGCTTTTAGCAGAATTCGATCCGTTTCTGAAAACCCACATTGAAACAAAAGACAATCCAGGAAAAGGAAATATTTCTTATTTGTCATCAACTATTTGTGATGAATTTATAAAACTCATAGCGGTGGACCTAAGAGAACAATTTGTATCAGAAATAAAAAACATGAAGTATTTTGCAATAATCATAAATTCTACACCCGACATATCCCATACTGACCAACTTACTGTTCTCAGATATGTAATTGCAAATGGTTCGATAGTAGAACGATTTATTACATTTGCTGCTAAGGTAGGGCACAAAGCTTCAAGTATGGAAACAGCAGTTTTTAAAGTTTTAGAACATATGTCATTAGACATACAGAACTGTAGAGGACAATCTTACGATAACGCTAGCAACATGTCTGGTCGATATTCTGGTTTGCAAGCTAGAATCAAGGAAAAGAACAAATTGGCAAAATTTATACCATGTGCTGCCCATTCACTGAATTTAGTAGGAACCTGCGCTGCAGAGTATTCTCCTGTTGTAACAAATTTCTTCTTGTTTGTGGAAGAAATATACACTTTCTTTTCAGCATCAACCTATAGGTGGGAAGTAATGAAAGAGTGTTTAACACGTAACAGAACTGTGAGTGGGTCAGAACTACATGTGCCTAAAAAACTTTTAGCTACTAGATGATCAGCTAGAGTCGATGCCTGCACCGCTCTTCATGACAGTTACGATGCTTTCAAAGAAGCTTTGAATTTTATTGTGAATGAAACCTCGCAAGCACCTAAAACAAAAGCTGAGGGGAAGGGTATATTGCAAAAAATGTTAAGCTTGGAGACTGGTATTATACTCTCTTTCTGGAGGGTTTTTTTTATTCAATTCCACAAAACAGGCCAGTCTTTGCAAAAGCAAAATATGGATATAGTGACAGCCCTTCAACTCTGTAAATCATTAATTCGCTTTGTTACGGAAATGAGAACAACTTATAACAAATACGAGGAAAGCGGTAAATTGTTAACAAAATGTAGTACCTATACGTTGGATTCGAAAAGGAAGAAAAAAAGGAAATGGTTGCCAGGAGAGAGTGATGTTGGAGAAACTACTTTTGATGGTAGGACAGATATGGAAGTAAATATGTTCTATGTGGTTGTAGACAATATAGTATCAGAACTCGAGAGGCGAAAAAATTCGTACGATGAAATCAATGGATCTTTTGGTTTTCTTACAAACTTAGAAAACACTGAAGACAATATAATAAAAGAAAAGTGCAGACATCTTCAATGAATTTATACTAGAGATTTGGATTGTAATTTTGAAAATGAATGTGTACAATTCAAATATTTTATTCAAACTCTGGACTCACCAAACTCAGAGAAAAAAACATCAAAAACTATGTCATGGTTGCAAACACTCCGCAGCAGACATTTAATTTGTACGTTTCCCAACATGGACATTATTTTAAGAATATATCTGTGTCTTCCAGTGACGAATTGTACAGGCGAAAGGTCCTTCTCCGTGTTAAAACGACTAAAAAATTACTTAAGAAATTCTTTAACAGACGATAAAACTGCGGACCTCTCAATATTATGTATAGAATGTGAGGCACTAAAAGAAAGAAATTTTGACGATATCATACACAAATTTTCAAGTATTAAGTATCGTAAAATCCACCTTCATATAATCGATTTGTACATTTTCACAAATACATTATATATTTTGTGAAACGCGTTTTATTTTACTTGTATTTATATTTTTACTTTCCTAGTTTAGAGGCGCCAAACTGATGTCAGCCTAGGGTGCTCTAATGTCTTAATCCGGCCCTGCATATGATGTTCTAACTTCGCAAGCTCTAACTTTATCATCTCTTCAGTTATACCAACAAGCTTCCATAGCAGTCTTGGCACGTTTTGGTCATATAAAAGCACTACATCTCCAATTTTAAAGTTGGAGGAACCAACGTTAGCGTTACCATTAACCGATCTCAACTGCTGAAGATAATCCAAGTTCCAGCTTTTCCAGAACTTTTTCATTAAATTTTCTCGATGTCTCCATTGTTTCACAAAATCGTTTTCATTAAACTTTCCTTCCAGCAAGATACTAAATCCGTTGCCGTTACTTCCAAGTAAAAAGCGCTTAAATTTTGTAATCGGATTTAGTAGTTGTAATTTCCACTATAATATAATAAAATAGTTATTTGTAAAATGGCCATCACTTTTGAAATCAGCGCACTTTAAAACATATAATTCAGTAAAAATATCTCATGCAGCTGACAAAAAATTTTTTTTCCCAGACTTGTGTTTTTATTTGATCAAAACTTATTAATACATATATTTATGAATACTCACACCTCACACATATTCTTCAAAAAAAGTTGTTTTCAAAAACTTTAATGATACAGTTTTTGCACATGTAATGTGAAGATTAAAAAATATTATTGTGAAGCAAAATAATTAACATTAGTAATATAGAATATGCTGAAGGCTATCTTTTGCAACTTGAGCACCCTGTATTTTTTTTAAACTGGTTATATGTATTTGTACTCTAAAACACTATTAATGATTAACACCAGATTTAACACATCAAAAATTCAACATATCAAGCAGCTACCATTTCATAAGGACTTTGAAACTACAATTTAATACACTGTAAAAAATATATATAAATGTTATTTATGTGGGGAAGTGGCAATAAAACATCATTGTGTACTATTTGAGATATTTAAATTCAATCCAAGATTTTGAATAAATGTTTATTCATTTTCAAGGACTGAAAATTAATGGTCAAAATTACTACTTACTTATAAGTAGTTAACATTTTATTTTCTAAATTGATATTGCCAGGGGCGCCCTTAGGCAGGGCCAACCGCCCCAGGCCCCGCGCTTTTAGGAGCCCCGCACCTCAGAAACAAATAATAAAATATATGAAAGTAAAATGCAGTACTCGTATTTTTATTACACATTTCTTCATATTTTAATAAAAACACTTTTTTAAATCGGTACCCGACCTTCTGCTAGTTAAAATGTAGCACTAATAAACAAACTGGGATACATAGTAATCTTAGCGTGATCAAGCGCGGGGTACTTGATAGAACGCAGTGGCCAGAGAAGAGACCGACCGACTGGCCCTGACCCGCGCCTGCGCGGTCGCAGTGGAGCCACCCCGACCCCAACGCCTATCATCACTTATCCACTTGTCTGTTACGCGTTTGCTATTGCTAATGTGCATTTACATTGCCCAAGTCCAGTCCACTTAATTCTTTCGTTTATTGCGTCACAAAAAGGTGCTTTTGAGAAATATCTCCATTCTCAGCCGGGACCATCTGATCAGGTACCCGTTTCAAATGTTGATACCCCATACCGCAGTTATCAGAACAGTCAGAATCAGATTGTAAGTATCTAGATACTAGTCCAGTAAATAAAATTACCCATGATTCTGAAAGTTCCGATTATGAAGTCTATCGCTTGTCAATTGTGTCATCTCAGGTCGACCTAGATTCTGGCAAATGGCCCAATAATATTACTTCCTCACTTGTTGAGGAAATTGTCCGAAATAGCCCTGTGAGAGAGGTAAACTATGTATACCCGGTAAATGAAAACAAAAGACGATTTTCCTCTTATTTCTACAACAGAACGTTGCCAAACGGTGAAAAATCAGAGAGAAAATGGTTAGTATATTCCAAAGCAAAAGATAAAGTGTTTTGTT
Organism: Galeruca laticollis; assembly: GCA_963921935.1. Lineage (NCBI taxonomy): Eukaryota > Metazoa > Arthropoda > Insecta > Coleoptera > Chrysomelidae > Galeruca > Galeruca laticollis. The sequence continues at coordinate 5,799,749 of OY998182.1, forward strand.
TTTGTTGCAAATTATTTGCTACGACCTCTAATCACTCACCCGGTAAAATAGCAGATAATGGATTTAGTGACTGGAAATATTTAGGTATAAGATTACAAGAACATGAACAGTCCGCAAAACACGCGGACTGCATTAAAAAATGGGTGGAATGTGAGCAAAGGCTGTCCAAACAATGCAGCATAAATCAAGATCAGCTAACTTTGATCGAGAGAGAGAGAAGTATTACGTAGAATTATACTGGTCATTAAATATCTGGCACAGCACAACATTGCGTTACGTGGTACAAACAATGTTTTGTACAAGGAAAATAATAGAAATTTTCTTGGCTTGATTTAAATGATAGCTGAATTTGACCCAATTATGGAAGAACATTTGAGAAGAATTAGAAGTAAAGAGATTCATGACCAATATCTTGGACCTAGTATTCAAAATGAGTTGATAAACCTTATGGCATCAGAAGTGAATAGAGCCCTTGTTGCTGCTGCAAAAAAGGCAAAGTACTATGCAGTCACGATGGATTATACACCAGACGCTGGACATAAAGAGCAAATGACTCTTATCATTCGATATGTGCAAATTTCAAATGACAATGACAGTTGAAGATCATTTTATGGGCTTTTTGAATGTTTTGTCCTCAACAGGTGAAAATCTGCTTGATTGCCTCATTGCTAAACTAAATGATCTAGGCCTAGATCTAACAGATTGCCGAGGGCAGTCTTACGACAACGGTGCCAACATGAAAGGAGTTCGCATTGGAATTCAAGCAAGGCTTCTTACATAAATCCAAGAGCATTTCTTATGCCATGCGCGAGTCATAGCTTAAATCTCCTTCTGTGATGCTGCAAAATCGACACCAAGAGCAGTAACATTTTTTGGTATCGTTGGAAGACTATTTGCTTTATTTTCAGCATCAACCCAGAGATGGGACTTACTACTGAAGCATGTCCCAAGCTTGACATTAAAAAAGCTTTCCGACACACGTTGAGAAAGTAGAGTTGAAAATTTTAAAGCTATTAGGTATCAAGCTAAAGAAATACTTAATGATCTTTTAGAAGTTCACTCCAGTACCGATGAACCTAATTCAAAATGTGAAGCACAATCGCTTGCGGTACATGGACTACGAAACTATGAATTCATCCTAAGTATTGTGATTTGGTATGACGTTCTTTTTGCTTGCAACGCAGTAAGCAAAACTCTTCAAGCTGAAGACATGGATCTGCAAACAGCTTCACAATCGATCTTAGGACTGATAAACTTTCTTAAGAAATTCCGCGAAAAAGGCTTTGTCAGTGCAATAATTACTGCAAATGAAATCGTGGAAACTCTTGAAATAGACGCAAAGTTTGAAGAAAAACGCTCCAGAAGGAAGAGAAAGTTATTTGAATACGAAGGTCACGATGTCTGCACAGATAATCAGCAGTCTGCAAAGGAGAAGTACAAAATAGATTACTTCTACCCTATCATTAACGTAATGGTAGCAAAAGTGGATGAGAGATTCTCACAGTTTGAGACATATTCTAGGATTTTCGGCTTCCTGTACAGGCCAAAACAGATGAATGAACTGCAAGACAGCGAATTGAAAGAAAAATGTCTGCAAATAGAACATGATCTAACTGCTTGGAATGGTCCTGTAACAGTATATCATGAAGACGAGTATGTGTCCAAAGATATATGCGGATCTGAGCTCTTAACTGAAATAAAAGTGTTTCGTGAAATTGTTCCAGATGGTATTGACAGTCCAATTAAAGTTCTCACGTATCCACATGACATCAAGAATCCTTTATCTAACCTTCAAATAATGTACAGAATTTTGTTGACCATTCCCATTACAGTCGCAAGTGCGGAAAGGAGCTTTTCTCGCTTGAAACAAATCAAAACTTATTTAAGAACGACTGTATCCCAAGAAAGACTTTCATCCCTCGCAACTCTATCAATAGAGTACAATACAGTTGGAAGTATTAATTTTGACACCCTCATTGACGAGTTCGCTAAGCAGAAATCAAGAAAAGTGAATTTTGCTTTGTAATGTAAATGAGACTTTGAACTGGTTATTTTTCAGTTTTTTTACGATACTCCAATTATTGTATATTGTTTTTATTATGTTTAGTAGGTACCATAATACCTGTTAACTTAACACATTTTCAGTGTAATAAACAATACATACAATTATAACAAAATGTATTTGTTATTCATAATGAACATACACAATTTTTCCTACAGTAATCACAAGGTGCACTCGTATTTTACCGAAGGTAAAATTGTGTACCCCATTTCGACACGAGTTCAATCAAACAGGCCCCGCAAGCATGATTTGTCCAGGGCCCCGCAACTGCTAAGGGCGGCGCTGGATATTGCCACAACCACACAAAAATAACCTTCATTAATAAGTTTGCAAAGATTTCCCTTCGAATTATATGGACACCATAATTCTCAACTAATGCATTTGGATAAATGAAATAGAGTGAAACCGCATTTTCACAGGTGGCAGACACCGATATTATTTTTTTTCCAACATATTTTTAGATAAAAATACCGAAATGATATTTGTATAAATTAAAAACATAAAAGTAAATCCAATGTACAAATTTACAAGGTGGGCTGGATTATGGAATATGAAAATATAGGGATCTTAGCATGGCAGCCTTCTGACATTATGTATCGTCTTGAGGATTGCCTCAAAAATTATTATCCACACACTCGCCCAGGGACAACATTAATCAGAGATTACTTTCAAGAATTCTATTTTGGCCCATCGGACACCAATAACTATTAATGTCCTGGATTCCCAATCAGACTGTAACTGCAGAAAATATAAAAATATCCACAAAGATGCGACAAAGATTTTAATTTATGAACAACGGCATCATCGAGATGAACTTCTCAATGATAAATGAATCTTTGAAAATGTTCAAGCAACTATGACTTAAATGTACCTTAGATTCGACATCTGAATGATTGTTAAGCTGAGGAAACACAACTGAATCGCTCTAAATGTAATAGTCAGCCGTGAAAGGTTTAATCCAGTACTTTTTAAGATTCCATATTGATTTGCTACAATCAATACTGGATATTATGTTATTAAAATTTGAAAGAAAATGCCTCCAAACACTCTCACATAAGCAAAAATTAGATGTTCCACCATGACAAAGCCCCGGCACATTCATCATATTATGTATACTCCATAGTCGAAATTGTGTAAAGTGAGTCAGAGCTATCTAATCAACACTTTGGTTAAAGCGCAGTTGCCATATGTATTCTAGAGAGAAATGCTGTATTTTATAAATACACTTCAAATCCATTGTGTCAATATTTCAGGTACAAAAGATGCAATGTAATTAAGTCAATACCAATTTAATATATTTATTTCAAATTTCAAGCAGACTAATAATAATTAGTTTACTTGAAATGTGAAATAAAGTGTTTATGTATATTTCTTGAACGCAAAGTTTGTTGTGAAAAACTCGCCGATTTGACAATGTTGGAGAGTCGCTTCAATGTTCCGGCTTTGAGAACGAGATAGAAAGATCGAGCTACGCGAATGAGACAGTGATAGTAAACAGTTATGTGAGGTGTTTATTCTCTTCATGAGCGTAACATCAGTATTTGTGTTGTGGTTTTGTGTGATAAATCGGTTATTATTGGTATTTATTGTAATATTTATATCGGTATATTTAGTGACAATAATGGCGGAGTGTAGCGGTGTTGGCGATAAAAAACGGCGTCGTAACAATTTAATTCGGGAAGAAAAAGTCCTCATATTAAATGTGTACGAAGGACTGCGTGCCATGGACAAACAGTTGGGTGTTAGTGACGCTGTGATTAAGTGCAGTTATTTAACTAAAGTTTATGAGAGTACTATATACAATATTCTAAAGAAATCGCGGGACGGATCTTTGACAAGAGAACGAGGTGAAAACTGTAAACCGGAAAGTAGGGGAAGAAAGAAAATTGTTTTGGACGACCAAACACGGAATGCTATACGTAGGGAAATACATTATTTTTATTTTAGGAATGAAATCCCCTCGGTAGCTAAATTGAGCAAGGTAATAGAAGCTGATGATACTTTACCAAACATCAGTGATAAAGTTTTGAGACGAACTTTAAAATTAATGAATTTTCGTAACCAAACAAGAAGTAGAAACAGTGCCTTAATTGAACGAAATGACATTGTGGAATGGAGGAGAAATTATTTAAAACAGATACGACAGTTTCGTAACGAAGGACGGCACATATATTATCTTGACGAAACATGGTTAAATGAAGGCCACACTGTGTCAAAAGTGTGGCAAGACATGAATATACGAAGCAATCGACAAGCCTTTATGGAGGGTTTCTCTTCCGGTTTAAAAGCTCCCTCTGGGAAAGGACGTCGACTGATTATCACTCACATTGGCAGCGAGGAAGGATTTGTAGAAGGTGGATTACTAAGTTTTCAGTCCAAAAAAACTGTCGATTACCATGAAGAGATAGATGGTAACCGGTTTGAAACATGGTTTAGATCAATTTTAACAAAGGTAACTCCTGGTTCAGTGATAGTTATGGATAATGCTTCATACCACTCTCGTCGACTGGAGCAAATACCTACTTCAGCTAGCCGCAAGAGGGTTATAATTGATTGGTTAGAGAGTAAAAGCATTCCGCACAACGAGGCAATGCTAAAAGTTGAATTATTATCTCTCGTACGGAAACATAAAAGCAGTTATATTAAGTACGTTGTCGATGAAATGGCGAAAGATTTCAACGTCTCAGTTGTTAGACTTCCTCCCTACCACTGTGAGTTAAACCCCATCGAGCTGGTTTGGGCCCAAGTGAAAAATTATGTTGCGAGAAAAAACAGTACATTCAAAATGGCTGACGTTGAGAAACTGTTTGACGAGGCGCTGCATACCGTTACTGCTGAGAGTTGGCGTAAATGTATTCAACACGTATTAAAAGAAGAAATAAAGTTTTGGGATTTAGATATACGTGTAGAAGTAATGACGGAGCCACTCATTATCGATATAGGAGGAGAAAGCGATGATTCTGAGGAGTCGTCAGGGAGTGATACCGCTTCCAGTTAGTCAGACATTTTACAAGTGACCTCGCAACATACCTATACTTATTGGTAATTTATTTTGGTTTTGACAAACAGCTTTTTTTTAGTTTTAGTAGTAGTAAGTTGGAATTGACTTTTAAACATTTTTTTATTTTGTTTTAACTTACTTATGAACAACTTGTGATAAGTTATTATTTCAAATGTTAAAAATTGAAATTCCAGATATTTCAGTATTCGCACCCTTAAACTATGATACGCTCATGGAGTTCACTTTAAATCGGTAGATAACCGATGACGTCACTTTACAGAATTTCGACTATCGACTTTTTTATATACATCTTATTATAGCTCATCCTTAAAAATGTGTATTATTCTTGGTAACACCCTGTATATACATAATGATACCTACCATAATAATTTCGTATTTCTGTTCTCTCAAATTTAAACGCCAGAGCGTACAAGAACATTTTCTATTTATTTTTTATTTAGGACTATTAAGAACCCTTCAAAAATGATGCGCTCATGAAGTTCGCTTCTGCAACTGATTTTATGGACAGTAAGAGCGATGAGTCACTTTACAGAATTTCGACTATCGAGTATAGCAATTGAAAATAAAAGGGTCAGATCAAATGTATAATGAAGTATAAAATGCATGTTTTTTATAGGGGGCAGGACTATAATGTATCATGTTGTTAATTCTAAGGAATTTTTTGAGACTAAATAAAATGTTATGGTTTTTTGTATGTAAGAGTGTCTTAATATTTTAGCATTTGCTGGGAAAATTTTCGTAAAATTCAATCAAAATTCATCGTTTTTTAATACAAAGATGTTTACCAAAGATTCTAGTGGATATTCTTGTAAGGAAAGCCAAGTACTACTTCTCCAAGTATCGATAAACAAAAAATGAAAGAATATATTAATCAGATATTTAGTAATTTTCAAGAAATATATATTGTTTCAATTAAAACCTATAATAAAGTCCTCATTTATGGAATTAGTAATATACTGGTTCGTTTGGTACTTGAAAATTCTCATAAAAAACTGTACAGTAGACCCTCTATAATCCGGCACTGCGCCAGTCTGGCACTCCAGTAATCCTGCGTCTTTTTACGGACGTGGTGGGGAGTTCAAGTTGAGACACGCATACATTTTACCAGTTTTATTCGTGACGTCTAGTGTTGTGTCGAGTGCAGTGACAGTTTATAGTGTAAATGTATTGATTAATTTATGTAAATATGTCTCAGTGTAAACGGAGCACAAAACTTTAACACTGATTGAGAAAAACGAGATTCTGAAAAGACTTGATAAGGGTGACAAGCTTACCAACCTAGCAAATGAATATGGAGTCGGCCGTGCTACAATATATGACAAACGCAAGAACCAAGACAAAATTGATTCTTTCTGTGAAAGCTGACAATGTTAAGTGTCCGGAAAACGTTGAAAAAAGGCGAGTTTCCTCTGGTTGAAGATAGCCTGTATGCTTGGTTCATTCAAGAAAGGAATAGGCACACACCAATATCATGGGAAATTCTTAAAGAAAAAGCAAAGATATTTTATGGAAAAATAATGGGTAAAGACGATTTTAAGGCTAGTCCATAGAAATTTGGAATTGTAAAAGTCTGATAAAACAGGTATTTTGTGCATTTAAATGTTTTTATTAATGACCTTTCAGTAATCCGGCGCTCACTAATCCGGCAGTATCCGTACCCTGGTCCGATATCTGCCGGATTAGTGAGAGTCTACTATAATAGGATGAATCAATATCATAATATAAAAAGAAATGCAATATTCACTTGAATAGACTACAATTGTATTGGAAATCCTGTTGTTCAGCTGTTTCTCAAAAATAACCCAGCCAAAAGATCTGATGGAACAATAATTGCTAGAGGAACAAATTTATTATATGATTGGATCATACTTGACAGAAGTAAAGAGCCGTCATAATCATAGGCATATTAGATACATAAGAGACTGCCAAAGCATCGGCCAGGACCCAATCCATTTTGTATTTTGATTTATAAAATGTGTAACTTGGGTAAATAAATATATTTTAAACCTAAACTATGACAGTAGAGAGATTAAACGTTTATTTAGTATTATATTTGGTTTATTCTTGAATAATATTGAAATATATATATATATATATATATATATATATATATATATATATATATATATATATATATATATATATATCATTTTACTGACCCACCTTATACATTTATTTATAATTTTTGAATCGTTCCTTTTGAACACATTTGGTATACACAATGGGCTGTTTTCTATATTAATATTTCAATCTAGAGAGAATCAAAAATAATAGGACATCATATTTTGTTTGTCTAACCATAAATATATCTTCTTACAGTAACTTTTCAGGGGGGTGGAAAACTGTAAAATACATAGATGCCATTAGAAAACCATTTAATTTTTGTAAATACTTCATAATGGATTTGACAATACTTGTTTATGATTAACTGAAACGATTCGCTAGCAAATAGCATCAAAATGTGTAAACTGTCAAAAAATTACTTACATGGTGTTAGAACTTAAACGACAATATGACCTGGTTTATTGACAACTATATTATTACTTTTTTATATATTTGGTAAAATTAATACAATTCTGTAAGTATTTCCTCCATGCACACTAATTGAACTGTTAACATTTTACAGAGTGATCTATTACTCTATACCAGATTATAGTACTATGTTGCTCATATGAAACCTAACATGCATTTAAAAATTTAAGGAAATAATCAATATATATTTGAGTCATTTTACAACTATTTAATCTTTATTAACACAAAAAATTTCTGAATTTTATATTTTTACAATGAAAAGTGAAGTTTTCATAAAACTGACATGGCATAAACTAACACTGAACTTTATCATTCTAATCAAACTCCTTGTATCTTTGTCATAAACCGAAGCAAATAGCTCATAGAGAAGTTGTTCCTGATTTAGATGATCTTCTTAATAGAGTATAACATAAAATTAGGCTGACTTAATGTCTACAGATACTCAGTTGAGTAAATGTTGATAAGAAAGATATTTGAAGATTAAAATGTAATTCAATAATTTCAATTTCCTACGAGTTTTTTGATTCTCTGTAGTTTTACCTAAAGTAGACACATAATTTCAATACTTGATGAAAAGTAAAAGTAAAAAAGTATTTATCTTAATAAAAAAAACACCCATTATCTAAGAAAAACCATAATGCAGAGATATATATCGCACTGCGAGAATACAAGGGGCGCAAGTCAAAAACAGCCATTTTTTAGTTAATCCTATGGTGTGATTCACTAATATGAGATGAACACGTGGATACCAGGGGCTCTTTTTTAGTCCCACTAGTTCCCGCTAGAGGGTTAGAAGTGTCTCTGGTAACACCCATGGCTTGTTGGTGAGTGGGGGAATACAAGGGGCAGGCAGCAGATTGATCAGTGTGCTCTCCGACTTCAAGGGTGAAGTGTCGCAATACAACAGTCAAATTTTGAAATAGGCCCATTGTAACACAAAAGGTAAGTGCTAAATTTGAATTGTGTCCTTTGTATTTTTTGACTTTCTATACCAATTTTGGCTATTTTCAATGAACATCTGAATCAAGTCAGCCCATCAAAAAATTGATTAGATGCCCATTGTATTTTGCTAGCTACAATCTATCTTCTAATTAAATAAATTCATTTTTAATTGCTATTTTTTATATTTTCCAATTATGATGTAGTTTAATTTTGTTTTTTTAGCCATTTTGAGATGTCCGAGAGAATCAAACGCATTATGAGGCTAGTACCAGAGAAGAGTCATAATTATTCCTACAGGGATGGAGAAATTTGGGAACCTCTTCCCACCCATATTGAGACTGGTAGCTTTTTTAGATCCACAAATTTCGAAGACTTGGACATTGCTATTTTCCATAAAGAGTTTAGTCAACTGAATAACAATATCGGTGAACCTTCTAATATAGATGACTTTGTAAACGGCCAACTGGATATTTTAGAGTACATTAACAACAGCGATGATACTGATGCTGATCCTGAATACAACCCTGATAGCGATGATGATGATGATGATGATGATGACGGCGATGAAGAATCTGTGTTAAGTAAGAAAGACCTAATTATTTCACAATTAACATATGCTATTTTTTTGTTGTAATTCATTGCATTTCCTTTCACAGAATGTCGAAAAGGCGCTCTTCAGCTCCTCGGACAATCGGTCACAATTCCTAATTTGAAGAATAAACCTCTGGTCGACTATTCTGATTCTTCCGATGAGAACACAGATGAACAAGAGCTGCCAAGCCGAAAACCAAGAAAAGTAATTTCTCAACCATCAAAGTGGAAAATCCATGTAAGGAAACAAAAGAGAAATTTAGGCCAAGAATACATTTCACGCAAGAACGATATCATTCCGACAAGAGCCATGAGATGCCCATGTAGCGGAAACTGCCGACTTCAATGTAGCACCAAATTTACTGAAGCCGAACGCCAAATTATTTTCAAAAAATTTTGGGCTATAGGCGATATTGATAAACAGCGATACTTTTTGGCAACAAGCATAAAATAAGTCAGTCCAAAATATAGGTACGGAAAAGGTAGGGCAAAGAACCACGCATATTATTTCACTATTAAATCTTGGCCCAGTGGAGTTAGGGTTTGTAAAACTTTTTTTACTGCGACCTTGGGAATTTCCGATAAGATGTTAAGGACAACGATTGCCAAGACGGGAGAAACTGGTGAGCTTCAGCCTGATTTGAGGGGAAAAGTGGGTATTAATCTTAAGAAATTGGATCCGGCTATGAAACAACAAGTTGTTGAATTTATTCAGAGCATCCCTCGTATTGAGAGCCACTATCTTCGCCAGCAAACGACAAGAGAATTTATTGATGGTAGTAAAACTATCATGGATTTATATAGAGACTACAAAAAACGATCTGATGACAACGGCACAAAGTCTGTCAAATACTCCATGTTTCGGCACATTTTTAACACTGATTTCAACATTTCAATGTTCCATCCCAAGAAGGACCAGTGTGAAGATTGCGAAGCATATAAGAACAGAACTACAGAACAGAGGACACAAGATGAGCGGTACCATCAACATCTAAAGGAGAAGAATTTATCTAGAGCTGAAAAAGACAATGACAAAAAAAGGCATCTGAAGAGCTTGTTGTAGCTGTTTATGACCTCCAAGCTGTTCTTCCAGTTCCTAGAGGAGATATATCAGTTTTTTATTACCTAAGCCAAGTTTCTACGTATAACTTTACTGTGTGTGAGATAGACACCATGAATACATACAGCTACCTCTGGCATGAAGGTGAGGCCAGTAGAGGAGCGAATGAGCTGGCCTCTTAAAGTTCCTCCGCGAGAAATCGAAACAAAGGACAACAACTGAATTTGAGGTAATTTTTTACTCTGATAATTGTCCAGGTCAGAATAAAAACAAATATATAATAGGCCTGTACAATTACGCGCTCCGTGAAATTCCCAATTTGAAAAGTATAACTCATAAATTTTTAATAAAGGGTCATACCCAAAATGAAGGAGACGCAATACATTCACTTATTGAGAAACAAGTAAAAAAATCACTGTTGAGAGGCCCCATCTACGTTCCTACACAGTATGGTCAAATAATAAGGGATGCAAAAAAAAGTCCTCCATTCATTAATGTGATTGAGTTGTGTCACAAAGATTTTTATAGTTTTCAACACATCACCAACTTCCTGGGGAAAAATTTTACCATCAATACTGAGGGATACTCTATCCATTTTCCAGATATCAAAGTCATCAAACTTACAAAAAATAGCCCCGATTCTTTCCAGTACAAAATCTCTTACCAGGACGAATCTTTTGGGACGATTCAGTTTAAAATTTAGATAGAGCATCGAGGCATAGTGGTGACTCCAAGACACTGCCAGCATTGACTCCAGCTTACAATAAAAAACGTGAGATTTCAGAAAAAAAGAAGAGAGTTGTTAAAACTATTTGAAAAAAATTTGATGCCCCAAGCGTATTTTAATTTTTATAATAGCTTATAAAATCTATTATATTTTAACTTTACCAGATTCGTGTGAATTTTTGTGTTTGATTTTTGGTTTAATGAACAAGTAAAAATAGTTATGTTAATTTTCGCTTTATCATTAGTGAGATTTTTATTTTATGTTTAGTTGTGTTTTATAAAACAATCAATTTTATGTTATATTCCAATTGATGCTACCTCCCTCATGGGTAATATGTTGAGAGTTTAATTAATTTATAACCTTGAAAACATACACTAGTTAGTAAAAAATAGACTGAAAATGCTGTGATCGTCATTCTATTATGGAGATAAACATAGATTTAAGTCAATTTTTGTGCCAAAATATTTTTATAATAAATTTTTTTCTAAATAAAAGAGACGTTTTTGTTGGAAACTGACAATAAAACTATTTATTCTTAGGAAAGAGGCCATGAAAAATGTCATGTTATGTGTAAAAGAAGAATTGTTGTTAGTTGTCAAGTAAAGAAGAAAAACGTGGTTGTATTAGTTTATACGTTAGTAAAATAAAAGTTCAAAAGAATAAAACCTGGTTCACGTTATTTGTTTATTCAACAACTTAATTTAACACCAAATCCAACAGGTTATGGGCCCAGATTCGCCTAAAAGGGTGTTAAATTAAAAAAAATAATCGACGCCGGCAAGCAACAAGCAGATAAAAAGAAAATACCCAGTGTTTGGGGTCAGTTAGTAAGAATACGACGTTCGACACACATAAAACGATGGACCAGACAGGATTGATAGGTATTGCAAAACTCAATGGAGAAAACTGGACTACATGGAAGTTTCAGGTAGAGATCACGCTAAAGTCCAAAAGATATTTTGAGATAGTAAGTGGAGCAGTACAGAGACCAGCTACAACTACAGAAGAATGGGATGGTAAAGATGCCAAAGCACAAGAAATTATAGTCTCTAGGCTAGAAGAAAAAGTAGTTACACATATTTAGACATGCAAAACAGCAGCCGAAATGTGGACAAAGCTTAAAGCAATTTATGAGCATCAATCTCAAGTAAGTGTACATGTATTGACTCAAAGATTCTTTTCATTAGAATATACAGAAGGAAAAGCAGCAGAATTTATGTCACAGTTAGAGGAAATAAAAGGCACATTAAAGTCATTGGGAGAAGAAATAAGTGACAAAATGATAATTACCAAGGTATTAATGTCATTACCCGAAAATATGAAACATTTTATATCAGCTTGGGAGTCAACACCCACAGATAAACAAACATTGACTGATCTTATGTCAAGATTAATGTTGGAAGAAGAAAGAGGTAAAAATGTAGAAAGAAATACGGCATTAGCATCGACAACAAAGTTCGTCAAGTCAAGAAAAGACATAAAATGTTTTGAGTGTAATAAAATTGGTCATATGAAGAAAGATTGTCGCAGAACAAGCAAAAAGGAGTGTCATTTTTGTAAGAAACCAGGACATCTAATGAAAGGTTGTTGGTTCAAGAAGAGAAAAGAGATAACAGAAAAGCAGGTGATCAATCCCTTGTAAGTGAATCAATTCTATTAAATTGTTCTGATGATGTATTAGACAAAGTCAAATTGAAACCAGACTATTGGTGGATGGACAGTGGAGCTACAGAACACATGTGTTTCGACAAAGAACAATTCAGATTAATGGAAAAACTACCAGAAAAAAGGCAAGTTAGAGTAGGAAATGGAACACTAGTAGATGTACAAGGTATAGGTACAGTACAAGTAACAGCTTGGAATGGAAGCGAATGGGTGAGTACAGATTTAAACAATGTATTATATGTACCAGATTTGTCAGTAAATTTGTTTTCATTAAGTACTACACTGGATAAAAATTATGAAATGCATTCAAATAAAAATAAATGTGAATTAATAGATATAAAGGGTAAAGTAAGAGCTATAGCAGAAAGACAAGGAAATTTATATAAAATGCAGTTTAAAATTAAAAAATTTAACCAAAACATAGATATGCAGCCATTACAGTATAATGCAGTCATAAGTATACATGATTGGCATAGAAAATTGGCACATATTAATTTTGATCAAGTAAAGAAGGTTTTAAAAAGAAATAATATACAATTCACTGATGATCCAAAACCATTTTGTGAAATATGTCTTGCTGATAAACAGCGTAGACTTCCATTTTCAGTTAGTGAATCAAGAGCAGAGAATACTTGTGAACTTATACATAGTGACTTATGTGGTCCTATTGAAGCTGAATCACTTGGTGGGGCAAAATACTTTTTATTATTAAAAGATGATTATTCTGGATATAGATATGTCTATTTTTTAAAGAATAAATCGGAAGTTGAATGAAACATAGAAAACTTTATAGCTATGGCAGAAAATGTTACTGGAAATAAGATAAAAATATTAAGAACAGACAACGGTTTGGAGTTTGTAAATGAAAAGATTTTAAAAATATGTAACAAAAAAGGAATAGTTCACCAAAAAACTTGCATATATACCCCTGAACAGAATGGTAGAGCAGAAAGAGAAAATAGGACAATTGTAGAATCTGTAAGAACATTATTACAGAGTTCTGGCCTGAGTAAATCTTTTTGGGCTGAGGCAGCAAATACTGCAATATTTTCAATAAATCGTACAGGAAAAAGCCCACAAAAGGACCAAACACCGTTTCAGGCATGGTACAAAAAGAATTGTAATGTTGAAGTTTTCAAAGAATTTGGATCAAAAGTTAGTGTACACATTCCAAAACAAAAACGTAGAAAGCTAGATGCTAAAAATGAAATTGGAATTTTTGTGGGATACTCAGAAGAAGTTAAAGGTTATCGAGTATACTTCCCAAACAAAAATAAGGTACAAATACACAGAGATGTGGTCTTTATTCCCGAGATAGAAGAAAAAGGGACACATATAAGGGATGATAACAAAATTGTATTATTAGATTCTGAAAATGAGGATGAAGACGTAACCGAAAATGATGATCATAATGTTATTCTTGATCCTGAAATTGAAATATTAAGAAATTCGAAGGAACCAGAAGAAGATACTTCATCGGAAGAAGAAATTTCTGGAGAAGTGACAGTGAGAAGTGGAAAACGTGAAATTAAGAAACCAGCATGGATGCAAGATTATGATATGAGTGAAGCTGATATGTGCTTTTACTCGAATGAAGAAGAGCCAGTTACTCTCGAAGAGGCAGTGTCCGGTAAAAATAGTGTGCAGTGGAAAAAGGCTATGGAAAAAGAGCTGACCGTGCTTCGCGAAAATAATACGTGGAGTGAAGTGCCGTGGCCGGTTAATAAAAAGGTTATAGAAAGTAAATGGGTTTTTAAAATAAAAAATGAAAATGATTTTAAAGTGCGCTTAGTGGCTCGTAGTTTTCAACAAGAAAGCAGTGATGATTTGTATGATATTTATGCCCCAGTGGCAAAATTAACAACCTTTAGAATCCTTCTTGTAGTTGCAATTAAGTTATGTAAACCTATTCATCAAATGGATGTACGAAGCGCATTTCTTTATGGAGATATAAATGAGGAGGTATTTATGACTTTGCCAAGTAAAAATAGAGAAAATAGTAAAACTGTTTGCAAACTTAATAAGTCGATTTATGGTTTAAAGAAAAGTCCTAAATGTTGGAATACTACTTTTGATAATTTAATGAAAAGTGAGGGTTATGTTAGATCAGAAAATGATCATTGTTTATACTCAAAATGTACAAATGATAGTAGATTATATATCTTGATTTATGTTGATGACTTATTAATTTTGGGAACAAACAGACAAGAAGTCAACAATTTAAAAGTTTTGTTGAGTAACAATTTTTGTATGAAAGATTTAGGAATTATCTCTCAGTATTTAGGTATAACTGTTAGACAAAATTTGGATGAGGAATATACTGAATTAAGTCAGGAAAATTATTTAAAGAAAACTTTACAGAAATTCGGCATGCAGGATTGTAAACCTATTAATACCCCGATTGATGTAAATACTGATTTTAATTTTAAGAATACAGAAAATGATCCAGACTTACAAAAGCTTTGCAGACAAATTATTGGAAGCCTAATGTATGCAGTTCAAGGTTGCAGACCAGATTTATGTGAATGTGTTAGTCTGTTAAGTAGATATCAAGATAAGGCAAACAATAATCTGTTAAAGGCTTTGAAAAGAGTATTGAGATATGTAAAAGGGTCTCTAGATCTTAAGTTAATATTTAAACCAGATAATATGAATAATTTATGTGGATTTGTAGACTCTGATTGGGGAGGGGACATTTATGATAGAAAGTCAACATCTGGTTATGTTTTTAAGTTACTAAATTGTACAATTCTATGGGCAAGTAGAAAACAGCAATGTGTTTCAATATCATCGACAGAATCAGAGTATATAGCCCTAAGTTTAGCAGTTAGTGAAGCTTGTTGGTTAGCAAAAGTTTTAAAAGATTTTTGTTTATTTGACTTAGATGAACCCATTATAATGTATGAAGATAATCAGTCAGCAATTAAAGTGGCAACTAATCCTGAAAATAATAAGAGATTGAAACATGTTGATGTGCGTTTTTATTTTATCAAAGAGAAGATAGATAATGGCTTGGTGAATATTGTTCACATTAAGAGTGAAGACCAGTTGGCTGATATGTTTACCAAACCATTAGCTAGAATTAAGTTCGAAAAATTTAGAAAAGATTTAGGATTGCTACCTAAATAGTCTTGTTTTCGTTGTATTATTACCGCGTTATTTGCTTTGCCATTTAACATTAAAATTAAACTTGTTATTAATAAGTGTAAGAAGAATAAAATAATTTTATTGAAAGGGGGTGTTGGAAACTGACAATAAAACTATTTATTCTTAGGAAAGAGGCCATGAAAAATGTCATGTTATGTGTAAAAGAAGAAGAATTGTCGTTAGTTGTCAAGTAAGAAAGAAAAACGTGGTTGTATTAGTTTATACGTTAGTAAAATAAAAGTTCAAAAGAATAAAACCTGGTTCACGTTATTTGTTTATTCAACAACTTAATTTAACACCAAATCCAACAGTTTTTTTTATGAATAAAACTCCCCGATTCGATTTTCAAGTTTTAAAAAGCAATGACTGATGACCATATTCATAAGGTAATTATTCAAAGCTTAATAATTAAATATAACAAAAGGCTCAAGTTAAAATGAGAGTAAAGGTTTAATAAGTACAAGAGGCACAACTCGAAATAATTACTAATTAGTGTTGGTTTTTTAGGTGAGATTTTTAAATAATCATCCAGAAACTTACAATAACTAAAGCTT
The DNA here is from genome assembly GCA_963921935.1 of Galeruca laticollis. Classification (NCBI taxonomy): domain Eukaryota; kingdom Metazoa; phylum Arthropoda; class Insecta; order Coleoptera; family Chrysomelidae; genus Galeruca; species Galeruca laticollis. The sequence continues at coordinate 5,816,051 of OY998182.1, forward strand.
AATAGTATTGCAACAAAATGTAAAAAAATAAGGGAGATGGGTAGTTAAGTAGTTTTGTAGCCATTCCAGAGAAATAGCAGAAAACTTTGACTGCGATTTATCTAATGTTACTGTTTTTGACTTGCGCCCCTTGTATTCTCGCAGTGCGATATATATGTATATATATATATATATATATATATATATATATATATATATATTATAAATAATTATACTAACAAAGATATATTAACATATAATTGTAATAATAACCTTGACATCCATATTGTTTTTATATGAGATGAGTGAAAAGTCAAACAGCAACTGTAAATTCAAATGGTTAAATTATTAATGTCATACTTAAACTAAAACACAAAATAAAAAATGAGGAGAACTCAGTATATATCTTTTTTAGTATAATACGAAATCTATTCATCAAATTAGGAAATTATTAAGTCAATGCCCATGGATACAATTTTACACCTAGTATATTGTTATATGCTATAAATTTATCAATTTTAATTTATACCTATTATTTTTTTTTCAGGAAGAATCCAGGTGGAGAGCACGTGAAATTGCAATGCAAGATACTAAATGTTTCAAGAAATGTATTTACTATTATTTTTGTAGAAATAATAAAGCATATCTTGTTTGATGAACATTTAAAACTGTTTATTCGATTATTGATGTGTAAATTAAATACACATGATGTTATACTCGATAGTCGAAATTGTGTAAAGTGAGTCAGAGCTATCTAATCAACACTTTGGTTAAAGCGCAGTTGCCATATGTATTCTAGAGAGAAATGCTGTATTTTATAAATACACTTCAAATCCATTGTGTCAATATTTCAGGTACAAAAGATGCAATGTAATTAAGTCAATACCAATTTAATATATTTATTTCAAATTTCAAGCAGACTAATAATAATTAGTTTACTTGAAATGTGAAATAAAGTGTTTATGTATATTTCTTGAACGCAAAGTTTGTTGTGAAAAACTCGCCGATTTGACAATGTTGGAGAGTCGCTTCAATGTTCCGGCTTTGAGAACGAGATAGATAGATCGAGCTACGCGAATGAGACAGTGATAGTAAACAGTTATGTGAGGTGTTTATTCTCTTCATGAACGTAACATCAGTATTTGTGTTGTGGTTTTGTGTGATAAATCGGTTATTATTGGTATTTATTGTAATATTTATATCGGTATATTTAGTGACAATAATGGCGGAGTGTAGCGGTGTTGGCGATAAAAAACGGCGTCGTAACAATTTAATTCGGGAAGAAAAAGTCCTCATATTAAATGTGTACGAAGGACTGCGTGCCATGGACAAACAGTTGGGTGTTAGTGACGCTGTGATTAAGTGCAGTTATTTAACTAAAGTTTCTGAGAGTACTATATACAATATTCTAAAGAAATCGCGGGGACAAGAGAACGAGGTGAAAACTGTAAACCGGAAAGTAGGGGAAGAAAGAAAATTGTTTTGGACGACCAAACACGGAATGCTATACGTAGGGAAATACATTCTTTTTATTTTAGGAATGAAATCCCCTCGGTAGCTAAATTGAGCAAGGTAATAGAAGCTGATGATACTTTACCAAACATCAGTGATAAAGTTTTGAGACGAACTTTAAAATTAATGAATTTTCGTTACCAAACAAGAAGTAGAAACAGTGCCTTAATTGAACGAAATGACATTGTGGAATGGAGGAGAAATTATTTAAAACAGATACGACAGTTTCGTAACGAAGGACGGCACATATATTATCTTGGCGAAACATGGTTAAATGAAGGCCACACTGTGTCAAAAGTGTGGCAAGACATGAATATACGAAGCAATCGACAAGCCTTTATGGAGGGTTTCTCTTCCGGTTTAAAAGCTCCCTCTGGGAAAGGACGTCGACTGATTATCACTCACATTGGCAGCGAGGAAGGATTTGTAGAAGGTGGATTACTAAGTTTTCAGTCCAAAAAAACTGTCGATTACCATGAAGAGATGGATGGTAACCGGTTTGAAACATGGTTTAGATCAATTTTAACAAAGGTAACTCCTGGTTCAGTGATAGTTATGGATAATGCTTCATACCACTCTCGTCGACTGGAGCAAATACCTACTTCAGCTAGCCGCAAGAGGGTTATAATTGATTGGTTAGAGAGTAAAAGCATTCCGCACAACGAGGCAATGCTAAAAGTTGAATTATTATCTCTCGTACGGAAACATAAAAGCAGTTATATTAAGTACGTTGTCGATGAAATGGCGAAAGATTTCAACGTCTCAGTTGTTAGACTTCCTCCCTACCACTGTGAGTTAAACCCCATCGAGCTGGTTTGGGCCCAAGTGAAAAATTATGTTGCGAGAAAAAACAGTACATTCAAAATGGCTGACGTTGAGAAACTGTTTGACGAGGCGCTGCATACCGTTACTGCTGAGAGTTGGCGTAAATGTATTCAACACGTATTAAAAGAAGAAATAAAGTTTTGGGATTTAGACATACGTGTAGAAGTAATGACGGAACCACTCATTATCGATATAGGAGGAGAAAGCGATGATTCTGAGGAGTCGTCAGGGAGTGATACCGCTTCCAGTTAGTCAGACATTTTACAAGTGACCTCGCAACATACCTATACTTATTGGTAATTTATTTTGGTCTTGACAAACAACTTTTTTTTAGTTTTAGTGGTAGTAAGTTGGAATTGACTTTTAAACATTTTTTTATTTTGTTTTAACTTACTTATGAACAACTTGTGATAAGTTATTATTTCAAATGTTAAAAATTGAAATTCCAGATATTTCAGTATTCGCACCCTTAAACTATGATACGCTCATGGAGTTCACTTTAAATCGGTAGATAACCGATGACGTCACTTTACACAATTTCGACTATCGAGTATATAAAAATGAACATTGACAATATTACATCAGTTGATAAGTTCCCAATGCGGAACACGATAGCACACAAATACATAATTAATTTTTAATAAGTACTACCATCACAACGTAGCTGTAAAAATGTAGTGGTGATATAACGATTTTTATTTTCAAAACAATAAATAAAATAATTTCATGTTTTGATAAAACTTTGTACTTTGATGGGAAAAAACCATTGGAACAAAAGACTGGCTTGATAAGCGTTATCCAGACACTACACCCGAAAAATCGACCATATCTGAATGGTTTTTTGAATTTAAATATGATCAAAACAATGATGCGCCACACTCTGGTCGCCCATAAGAATTTATTATAAAATAAAACATCACAAATGTCCACAAAATCGTATTGGAGAACACTAAAGCGAAGTTAACAGTTAAGCAGGAGATAGCTGACACTCTAAATATATCCAAAACACTTGGAGGCTTTATTTTGTATGAGCATTTGTCTGTGAGAAAGTTGCCTTCCAACATAAGCTAACAGTGCGTTGCTGATTCTGAGCACTGTTTAGAGGTGTTAAGATTTTTATTCACGATCGATTTGTAGTCGATAGATTTCTCACCTTCAGAATGGTTGGGATGCGAATCATTACATACTCTCCCGGCTAGCAAATGTCACTTTACCGGCTAGCATGGAAATAAATCAGAATTAACTCAATATTCATTTAATATAGGAAGAACAAAAAAACTATTTAAAATTATAAAAATTAATAATAACATTCGAATTATGATTACAATTGACAGTTAAATCAAGCAAGTTCTGCATGTGAATGCAAAGTCGCAGTCGAACAATTTTCGTTAATATTGTCAAAAATTAAATTGTGAAGAAGCAGATCCAATCTATGGTTGAATCAGCTAACTTTTTATGTTGCCTAGCAACGAACTCACAAATGGCTTAAAAATAATTTGTAATATTATAATAAATATGAATACTAGTAATAATTATTATCAAAACTTGATTACTAATGTGATATATTGTGAGTAAAATAGTATACAAACATTGAGGAAAATCATTCCAGCCTTACCTTGCCGTTGCTGTAATCAATTACTTCTCAGCTCGGTAAGTAATATACTATTTGTGTTGATACGCTACATCCAATGAGAGACTACTTTGAAAGAGGCAAGACAATCACTAGTGATACACCACCCAACAAGGAGATTTCAAAGAAACCGCCGAATATGCAAGGAGAGAAAGTGATATTTTGCCAAGACAATGCACAGTGTCACAAGTCTCTGGCAAAATTGTACGAATTTCAATTCAAATTACTTCAGCGTATTCAGAAACCTAGAGACTTTTATCTGATGTGAGAAGGTGATCACTCGCAGAAACTCTAATTTAAGACCAAAAAGAAATCTTCAGCAAAGATATCAACATGTTAAAGTACTGGAATTATTGTATCGCTCTTGAAGAAGACTATGTTGATAAATAAAATCGAGTTTGACCAAAATAGTATATTGTTTTATTAGGAGTAAAAGTATAACTTTTTGTGGCGAGTTTGAATGTTTGACAATTTCAGACGAGCCACAAAAAGTGCTTTTGCTCCGAATGAAACATGCTATTTTTTCCGCAAACGACATCCAGACTATAGAACTAATTAATATTTAAATAAAAATTCAAAATGAAGTTGATAAATTCAGAGAATAATAATTATAAAAGTGCGCACTACATTTCCGTGGTTACTGGTTTTGTGATTGCCAAGTCAAAAACAAATTTGACAGTTCAATAATATTTTATAATGTCAGAAATATTGCAAGTGATTTAAAGCAACAATTGGACTGTGCATTTTTGGTAAGTACTTGAGCATCAAAATTTCGTTTGTTGTAGTAAAGTGTACTGAAATTTTCTTTTAGATTATATTATGTCGGATTCAGAACCCAACTGTACACCGCCCGACGTTGTTGACATTGCTAAGGCAGCTACGAATGATTTAATTCCAACTAAGTCAAGTAGAGTTTATAATCATGCTTACGAAAGATTTCTCACATGGTGCAATGATAAAAACATTTCAAACTATTCGGAAAATGTGCTACTAGCTTATTTTTTTGAAATGACAACTAAATTAAAAATGAAGAGTTCAACAATGTGGTCTCAGTATTCCATGATCAAATCATTACTGAATATTAAACATGGATTAGATATTAGCAAATATATGAAACTACGTGCTTATCTGAAGAAGCAGAATGAAGGGTATACTCCCAAAAAGTCAAAGGTATTCACAAAAGACCAGTTTGAAGATTTTTTAAATAATGCACCTAATGAGCAATATCTAGGAATTAAGGTTAGTTATAATATTCTAGCCTGCATAAATACAATCAAGTTTTTAAATACATACTACTTTTAGGTTGTTCTAATAATGGGCGTATCTGGAGCATGTAGATGCGATGAAATGGTGAACATGACAATAGACGATATAAAAGATTTAGGATCTGTTATTCATATAAAGATTCCTGATAGTAAATCTAAAAAGCCACGATCGTTCACAATTATTGGAGAAAAATATATAAATCTTTACAGAAAATATACTTCTTTACGTCCACAAGCTATGGAAAGCCGACGCTTTTTTTTGAAATTTCAAAAGGGAAAATGTTATCGCATGGTCATGGGAATTCATACAATTAGTAACGTACCCAAAACAGTAGCAACTTATTTAAAACTACCGAATTCAAAAGATTACACCGGCCATGCGTTAAGAAGAACTTGAGCTACTTTGCTTGTGGATGGAGGAGCTGATATTACTTGTTTGAAACGGCATGGAGGTTGGAGGTCGAGCACTGTCGCTGAAGGATACATTGAAGACTCTTTGTGTAATAAAAAACAAACTGCAGAAAAAATCTTGATGTCGAATTCTTCTTCACTGTACCTGAATGCAGCTTCTCATGAGCGAAATTATGTCGACGTTGATGTAATAGAAGCAACAACAAGTGAGGAGTCACGGGAAATTTTGTCGATGAACTCTTTCAACTCTGCACAAAATTCGCTTGAATTGGAAGTGAATAAATCAGGTAGTGCATTAAATATGTGCGGTGCAACCTTAAATAACTGTAATTTTACTATTAATAATTATTATCGTTAATAAAGTTTAAAAGTTCAACTGATAATTATTTTCCCTGTTAAAAATTCTACTTTTTTGTACGGCCGTCAGCGTACAAAAAAGTACTTTTTTGTCCGCTCACGGCCGTATAAAAAAGTGGCGTCTGTGAAATCATACTTCAACATCATGAATTGACGTTAATAATGTCTACTTTTTTTGACGTTTGCGGAAAAAAGTATTTTCTTCGTTAGACCCAGGATTTATCAACTGATGTGCCCATAATATTTCTATTTTTTTTTTAAAGATAACTGATCAAGGAGTGTAATGGTTAACTTGTTGAGTTTATGTGTAAAGAATATTTACAAGTGTTTCATTTGTATACCAGTAATTGTGAAATGGAAAAAAAGTTTAAAAAAATTATTTATCTATCTATAATTATATGAATACTTCTGTTAGAATGGGCGTATGTTATTCTTCTTACTTCCTTTTTTCTTTCTATAGACCTTTTTATCGCAAATTTATTTTGGGTGCATGCGTGAATGTCAACTATCCTTTTCGTACTGTTTTGTAAATAAGGATGTTATAAAACCTGTGTACAAATAGTTAAAATCAACAAATAATACTTATTACTTATTAGAAAGGAATTAATAGGACATTAAAATAATAAGTGACAGAATTGTACAGTATTCAAGTTTACTGTAATTGTATTATTTGTATGAAAAGGAAAAATAAAAAGGTGTTGTTCTAGAATATGTAAAAGTGATACACGATATAAATAATTTAAAGTCAATGTATTATTTTTATAAATTTTCTTAAACCTTGCTTGCAATATATATCTATATATATATATAATAAAACTAAGTCGATAAAATGTGCGTGCCGATAAAACTTAAAAAGGAGTCCCGACACGATAAAGGGACTTATGTGGTGTGATAGCCCTTTATCCCCCCTCGAACAAGAAAGTTCCCGTTTTAATCTAAAGGGCATGTTTTTAAAGATATAAGGGACTTTCCGACCCTTCAACTTGGAAAGTACGTGCAGTGGCGCCATCTGTTATCGAATATTTGAACTTCGTTCAAGAGAACTATGGAGACTATACACTCCAATAGTGGCGCCATCTGTTATCGAATATTTGAACTTCATTCAGGACAACGATTGTTTGGGTTGCATTTCCAAAAGCGTTGCGAGCAATTGTAGCATGTGTAGTAGTGACACGAAATTTAAAATTCTAATTTCAATAAAGTCTTAAATTTAATTTGTTGCTATAATAAAGTTATTAAATTTTGTGTATTTATACGTCATTAGCTAACTTATATTTTGGAGTTAAAGCGACATAATTTTAGTTATCCAAATTAGTTCTCAAAACATTAAAAAGAATACTCTAGAAGGTGTGAGAGAGAAAATATTTTCAAATTTTCTCGAATATTCTAGAGCCTAGCTCTCTGAATATATAAGAGCCCGGTGTCGCTCACCAGAGTTAGTTTAATTTGAACAGCGAAACGAGCGATTTCAAAACGAAAAGAAGAGAAGTTATCTGTGAGCCTTTATTTAGAAGTATCACGTGTGAGTATTTTTAATAGTGTATTTAATTAACTCTCGATTTTGAAACGAAGTAGAAAAAAGTTATTTGTGGGTTTTTATCGTGAAATTTCAAATGTGAGTATTTTTAATAGTGTTTAATTCATTCTAATGGTTTTTTTTCTTTAAATTGTAATTTTCTTAACCTTCAAAAAGTCGCGCGGCGTCGAATTGATGCCTTCTATATACTTTTGGCCGTAAACAAAATATCGCTCGACCGCTTGAAGGTTAAATATATTTTTTTTTGTCTCAACGTACCCCACGTTTCCGTTACAAAATAATTATCTATAAAATGTTTATTTAATTTATATTTTATAGAATACAATGCCCAGACGTAAGAGAGGAGGAGATTTGGCCAGTTCTGCAGCGAAACGGCGGAAACAAAAAGAATCTCGAAGAAATGAAACGGAAGAAGAGCACGAAGCACGTTTACAGAATCAACGGACCAGAATGAGTAACCTGAGAAGCAGAAGAAGCGAAGAAAGAACAGCAAATAAAAGTACTGAAGAGTCGAGAATTTTAAAAGATAATCTAACAAAGGAAGCATTCCACTACGAACCGACGAAAAAATATTACAATCATAAATACGTTGTTATTGGAAAAATGAATAACGTTTGCCAGTTTTGCCACGCAAAAAAATTCAGTAAAGATTCACCAGGTCTCTGTTGCATGAATGGAAAAATTCGATTACTACCAATTGAAGCACCTCCGCAGGAATTTCTGCATTACATGCTCGGGGAAACACTAGAATCAAAACACTTTCTTCAAAATATAAGATCATATAACTCCTGCTTTCAAATGACTTCTTTCGGTGCTACTTCGACTAACACTAATAGAAATGAATTTGAATATGTATTTTCAATTCAAGGGCAAATTTATCACAAAATAGGATCGTTACTGCCAATGCCTAACGAAGACCATAAATTTCTACAAGTATATTTCATCGGAAATGAAGAACAAGAAATTGATCAACGATGCACAAATTTTAATGGACTGAGACGCGAAATAATCCAAGATGTACAGAGGATCTTACACAAGTATAATCAACTGATTTATATATTCAAAACAACATTAGACCGCATGATTTTTGATGACTATAAAATTGTAATTCGAGCCGATAAAAGACCACGTGGAGAACACGAACGCAGATTTAATGCACCTCAGGTAGATGAAGTCGCCATTGTAGTTGTGGACAATGAAAATACAAGCCGTGACATAATTGTACATCGAAGAAGAAAAGGACTACAACGCATTGCAGAGACACACCGTTCATATGATGCTCTTCAATATCCGTTAATATTTCTGCACGGAGAGGACGGATACCATTTCAATATAAAACAAATTCATCCTGAAACAGGCATAGAAACAAACAAAAAAGTCACTTCTAAGGAGTTCTATGCTTACCGCTTAATGATCAGAGACAATGAAACATATAATCACATACTCAACACTCGCCGTTTATTCCAACAATTTCTGGTAGATATGTACGCAAAAATAGAAGCAGAACGGATGCTTTACATAAGATTGACGATATTGGAACAATGGTAATCTTACCCTCATCATACATAGGAAGTCCAAGACATATGCACGAATATACACAAGATGCCATGACCTACGTAAGAAAATATGGACGACCTGATCTCTTTATAACATTTACATGCAATTCATCATGGCCAGAGATCAAAGAACAACTAAAATACGGACAAACCTCCATAGATCGACACGATATAATAGCCCGAGTTTTTCGACAAAAACAAATACGATTTATTGAAGTCATCACAAAATATCACATCTTTGGAACTGTTATTTCCTGGATGTATACAATTGAGTGGCAAAAACGAGGATTACCTCACTCACACAATCTCATATGGCTACACGATAAAATTTATCCCACGGATATTGACAAAATCATCCGAGCTGAATTTCCTGATCCACAAAAAGATCCGGAGCTTTACAACATAGTAGTGAAAAACATGATTCACGGACCATGTGGATCATTAAATTTCAATGCGCCATGCATGAGTGATGGAAAATGTACGAAAAAATATCCAAAACCGTACTTGGACGATACCAAAACTGAAGATGACGGCTATCCCAAATATAGAAGACGATCACCGAAAAACGGTGGCTTCACAGCAAAAATACGAATACAAGGCAGAGACGAACTGGAAATAGATAATCAATGGGTAGTACCGTATAATCCACTACTTTCCAAAATGTTCCAAGCACATATAAACGTTGAATACTGCAATTCAGTAAAATCTATTAAATATATATGTAAGTACGTAAACAAAGGTAGTGATATGGCAGTATTTCAAATAGTCCAAAATAGCGAACAAAATAACAGAAATGATGAGATCCTCATGTACCAAATGGGAAGATACATCAACAGTAACGAAGCGGCGTGGAGGATTTTTAGTTTTCCCATACATGAACGCGAACCAGCTGTGCAACATCTAGCAGTACATTTGGAGAATGGACAGAGAGTTTACTTCACAAAAGACTCGGCTAGAAAAATTGCAAGCGAACCACCTCAGAACACAACATTAACAGCTTTCTTCCAACTGTGTCAAACAGATCCATTCGCCAGAAAGTTATTGTATGTCGACGTCCCTATTTATTATACGTGGGACAAAACAAGGAAAATTTTTCAACGTCGGAAACAAGGAATGCCAGAGGAGGGTCATCCAGAAATCATATAAACTAACGCAATAGGTCGAGTATTCACTGTACATTCCAAACAATGCCGAATGTTTTTATCTCCGGATGTTGTTACACGAAATACGGGGACCAACAAGTTTTACAGATCTCAGGACCGTTAATGGCTACCTATGCCAGACTTACAGAGAAGCATGTCAACGCTTAGGATTATTGGAAAACGACAACTACTGGGAATTAACACTACAAGAAGCCACACTCACAGCTTCAGCTGAACAAATTCGAGAGTTATTCGCTATAATATTAACAACATGTAACCCATCAAACCCAAAACAGCTATGGGACTCTTTCAAAAGGAGTATGAGTGATGATATATTGTACCAAGTCCGACAAGCTAATCCTGAACTGACTATAGAATTCAATGACGAGATCTTCAATGAAACACTCATTCGCTTAGAAGATAAATGTTTAGCAATAAATAATCAGGCCTTAGTAGAACTTGGAATGCCAGCACCACAAAGAAATGCTTTTAGTGTGCTAAACTACGAAATTATGAAGGAAAAAAGTTACAACATCAATGAACTACTTGAATTCATTGCTCACAACAAACCACTTCTCAATGACAATCAAAAAAAAGTTTACGACGTTATAATGAGCCGGATAAATAACAATATTGGTGGAATTATTTACTTGGACGCACCAGGAGGCACTGGTAAAACGTTTCTCATAAATCTAATACTGGCGGAAATACGTGCTAAAAAACTCATCGCACTGGCACTAGCATCATCTGGCATTGCAGCCACACTTATGGAAGGAGGACGAACTGCCCATTCTGCCTTACAACTACCATTGAATATAGCCGAACAACAATTCCCGGTATGTAAAATTTCAGGAAAATCTGGACGTGGTCAAATTCTAAAACAAGCTAAAATTATCATCTGGGATGAATGCACCATGGCCCATAAAAAATTTATAGAAGCCATGGACAGAACATTACAAGAATTGCGAAAAAACTCTGAAATAATGGGAGGAGCTCTACTCATACTCTCAGGAGATTTTCGACAAACACTTCCAGTTATTCCCAAGTCAACATCAGCAGACGAGATCAATGCATGCTTGAAAAAATCACATCTCTGGCCACAAGTACAAATACTGCAATTAACAAAAAACATGAGAGTTGAATTATCAAGAGATGAAACAACAGCACAATTTGCTAAAATACTTTTACAAATCGGCGAAGGTACATATCCTACTGACCAAACGACCGGCCTCATTGAACTTAATAGTGATTTCTGTAATATAGCCACTACTGAAGACGAACTAATCGACAAAATTTATCCAAATATTATTCAGAACTATACTAATGCAGAGTGGTTATTTCAAAGAGCAATTTTGGCCACTAAAAATAATATTGTTGATGATATCAATTTTAATATTCTAAAGAAAATACCTGGTGAAGAGAAAATATATAAATCGGTCGACACGATGGTATCCATTGAAGAAAGTGTCAACTTCCCCACTGAATTTCTAAACTTTTTACAAGTACCAGGAATGCCATTACACTGCCTTCGTCTGAAAATTGGAACTCCAATCATACTACTCAGAAATCTCAACTCCCCAAAATTATGTAATGGAACTAGAATGATCGTAAAACAGCTATCGAATAATATCATTGAAGCTGAACTTATTTCTGGAAAGACCAAAGGACAGACAGTATTTATACCTAGAATACCTCTGATCTCTTCGGAATTGCCATTTCAATTTAAAAGACTGCAGTTTCCAATAAAATTAGCCTTTAGTTTTACAATTAACAAAGCGCAAGGACAAACTTTAAAATATTGTGGCATTAACCTCAAAGAATCCTGCTTCTCTCACGGTCAGCTATATGTAGCTTGCTCAAGAGTGGGAAATCCGAAAAATTTATGTATATATACTCTGGACAATAAAATGAAAAATGTTGTTTATAAACAAGTATTGTGAATAGTGAGAAAACGTTTTCAATAAACTTTTTTTCTACTTTTTACGTCATAGTTTATTTTTTTATTTCGACTCTACCACGTCATCTCATATCAACTCCCGGGCGAAGCCGGGTTTTTTAGATAGTTACTTAATATATACGAGTAATCCTATGTTTAAAAAGGTAATAGGTATGTTATTTACATAATTGTATTGACAGCTAACCTCTCAACAAACTGACTTATATTGTCTTTTTGAGAATGTCCATGATACCGCCTTTTTAATTGTTCACAATTATGTGCTTCAACTGAATTGTCAGCAAGTACAGAATCATCAGTAATTTGTATTAATGATGGATTTGTTTGTGGAGATAATATTGCTTTCCCAGTAAATATTGCACAAAACAGTACGAAACTTTTAAACTACCGCTCATTCAACATTGCGGCTGCGCATTCGCTGGTCATGTGATGAAAAGAAATATTGTATAAAAACGCCAATATTTCAAATTGCAACTGCGACGCCAATTTTTTGAGTACTAATTGTTCATATGTTTGAATCGAATACGAATTGTCAATTATTCTAAACAGTTTATTATTTGTACATTTTTGGTGTTAAAAGCATATTTTTTAAATTTCGAAATTTTTCTCTAACCTAGGTGTAAAATGTTCCAGAGCTTATATTCGTATTTTTTTTTATAAACCTGACTTAACACTTTAAACAATATCTACTACTCCTAAGAGCACAACATAACAAATTGGACCAATTAGTGAGTGGATCAAAATATCAATGTAAAACAAAGTTTGTCGAATTTTAAAAGAATTAATAAAACGTCGTAGAAACTTGTTTACAATTTTTTAATATGAGATATAAATTAGCTTTGTGCATGTGTAAAATATTTGTTTCCAAAGTATTGCTCAGATTGTGTAGAGGCATAGACTAACAATAATTTAGAGACTCAAGCAATGAGTATATGGCAAACACATTAATAAACAAAACAAAAATGGGGATGTTCTTGTTTAACGTACTTTTACCATAATCTAGAAAATAATACTTGGGAAAACCGCTAAATATTTCTGTGGACAGGAACACTGAAAAATATATGATTATAGAGAGAAAGACAAATATGATAACACTTCTAAGAAATCGTCACAAAAAGTAATGCTTTTATACAAAATAAAAATATTGAAAGATTCCGGTTCTGACCGTTAAACAGCTAACAGTTGTTAGTTTCGGCTCCGATAAACCTAACAATTTTAGTGGTAAAACCAAACATAAGTGATAAAAGTTTAGTAGTACAGTTTAGTTATCATCATAGTGAAAACACAGTGAGTACTTTCTGATTGTTTTTATCTGTAAACACCTAAAAATCGCAATCTGAAGTATTTAAACATTCCAAACATTCTATCGACTGCATTAAATAGTACCAGTTTTTGTCCTCAATAACTATTGAGTGACAGGACCGCACTCAGCGATGATTAAAATTTCTACATCTGACCAAAATGAATAATTCTTCACAAGCTAATACTATGTCATATTCTACCGCTTTGTCACAACAACATTATCCATCACGAAATCAAGCAATTGTTCTCAATACCATAACAAACACGAAATTCCAAGACTATCTGAATGAAATTGGTCCTCTAGTTGAACCAAAGAATATTACACACGTTTCCAGGATTTCTAATAATAGGCTATGTATATTCCTATCAAGCAAATAAGTAGTAGATAACTTTATTAACAACTACAACGAAAAAATTCAAGTAAGACGACTTATTACACCCTCGGAAAGACTAGTTTTATCTAATGTAAGTCCTGTTATACCCAATGATTTGCTTACAGCTAAACTAGAAACACTGGGACTAAAACTACTTTCACCCATGAACCCTCTCAGAATAAACTCCGATAACCCCCAATACAGCCATATTTTAAGTTTCAGACGGCAAATATACATTGCGCCTCTAGATAATATAATTATTCCAGAATATTTCGATCTAGAATACGATACTCTCAATTTCCGTATTTTTTTATCTCGAGACAATCAAAACTGTTTCAAATGTAGAAACCCAGGTCATCTATCTTCACAGTGCCCAAATATTCCAATACCTACAACAGCACCTTCCACTTCATCGAGACAACCAATTCCTACAGAGACTACTCCTACAACTCATACCAAACTAGACACTCCTTCCCAAACATATCTCCCAACCACAACAATCAACACATTTCACTCAAACCAAAATATAAATGCGTCCACATCAGAAGAGCCTGTTGCTAATTCAACAATCACTGCGCCCAACACTTCATCTCCTATCACAAACATAAATCAAGAAAAAACTATCAATGAACAACCATCACAAAATTCAAATAAAGAAATCGATACAATGGAAACCAATCAATTACCAGATCAAACTACAAGTAATAAAAGAAGTTTTTCAGAAGTCACTGTATCCACCCCAGAACACTCTCAGCAATCCACTCCAACTGAACAGCTCACTTTTACTCTCCCAGAAAATCCAAGAAAGCAAACTAAAAAGACAAAGAAGAAAAAATCTCAACAGAATAATTTATCCAAACTAGAAGAAATGAAACAAGTTAGAGATTTTATAGATAAACATAACCCTCCACTCACTTGGAGCTCAAGACGTTATCAACATAGCCAAAGATTACACCAACAATATAAATAGCTTAATCGAAATGCTGCTACAAGTTTACCCACAAATAGAAGATAGAAGCCTAAAAACAAAATGTACAAAACTACGGAAAAAACTAGAAAGACAGACAGATACCGACCCTAGCAGTGACGCATCTGCCGACAGCTGTTTCTAAATAAATATTCGCTTTCCAGACCATTCTACAATGGAATTTGTATGGATATTACATCCATTCAAATATGTTACAACTATTGATTGCAGAACATTCGCCAGATGTAATATGTTTGCAAGAAACACATTTTCATGTAAACAAAAACAAAACACCAAGATACTATACCGGATTCTTCAAAAATAGAATTTCTGACGTAGCCAGTGGTGGAGTTGCCATCTACACTAAATCACTATTAGCAGCAACCTCAATACAAATAAACATTTGAAGCCGTAGCCGTACAACTATTAACTCCAAACAAGATAACTATATGCAATATTTACATACCCTCCAGTCAAGCCATAGACCAACACGAGTTGGAACTTCTAACAAACCAACTACCTAATCCATTTATTATCGTCGGCGACTTTAATGGTCACCATTTTTCTTGGGGATCAGAGAGCATCGACACACGCGGTAGAAAAATAAAAGACTGGATAGACACAATGAATATCTCACTACTGAATGATGGAAGCATGACTAGATTCAATGCAGCCACCAAAAACTTCTCTGCTATAGATTTATCACTGTGCACTTCGAACATCAATACTGACCTCAATTGGAGAGTGGTCGATGATCTATACAGCAGTGACCATTTTCCAATTATTATAGAAAACTTAGCGACCAAACCAAATAAGAATAACAACACAAATCCCTTGAAAAGGTGGAAACTAAACAAAGCAAATTGGAAAAATTTTGCGGATCACATTGGGAAAAACATCACTAACCTAAAAATAACCAACAACGTCAATGAAACCCTCAATAATTTCAATTCTATAATACTATCTGCTGCCTTTGATGAAATTGGGAAAACTGGTTATCTCAAAAAACACAACCCTGTGCCTTGGTGGAATAATGCTTGTGATGCTGCAATAAAAGCCAGTAAACATTCATGGAACAAGTTCAAAAGACACAAAACAAATGATAACCTATTAGAATACAAAAAACAAAGCGCACATGCGAGGCGCACAACACGAAATAGCCAAAAAGAATCATGGCACAACTACCTGAAACATATAAATAGTTCCACGCCATTATCGTCAGTATGGAAAAAGGTGAAAAAAATATCGGGAAAAAATATAATTTATGAAATCCCTGCTTTGAAAACAAAAAACAACACATTAATCTCGAGCTCTAGCGAAATTGCTGAAATTTTTGCAGAACAATATAGACAATCTTCGAGTAATGAAAACTATGATGCCGATTTCTTAAACCTCAAAAATATAGCTGAATCCTCCCTTATAACAATTGAGGAAAACGTAGATCAAATTAATAATCCCATTACAATAGAAGAGTTTTCTGAAGCATTGCAATCCATGAAAGACACCTCACCGGGACCGGACGATATCCCGACTGTATTTTCAAAGAATCTTCCGTACTCTGCAAAACAGCACTTACTAGCAATATTTAACTTGATCTGGAATCAACTTAAGTTTCCAGATGTCTGGAGACGAGCTATAATAATACCCATCCTCAAACCACGAAAACCTTCTCTATCGCCTGAGTCTTATAGACCAATATCACTCACATGCAGTACATGTAAGCTCCTTGAAAAAATTATAAACCGCAGGCTATTATGATGCCTAGAATGAAACAACCAATTACTTGCAGAACAATCAGCCTTCCGGCCAAATAGATCTGCATTAGATAACATTATAGATTTAGAAAGTCAAATAAATGAAGCTTTTGTTAATAAACAGAAATGTGTGGCAGTGTCCTTTGACCTCAGTAAGGCTTTTGATACTGCATGGCATCATCAAATTTTATTAAAACTGCAAAACTGGAACTATCAAGGCAATATTTTAGCTTTTATACAAAACTTTCTGAGAAATCGACTTTTCCAAGTAAGAAGTAATGGCACATTATCCAGCACCAAACAACAAGTGAATGGAACCCCACAAGGGTCAATATTGAGTCCCACACTAATTCTAATTGCGATTAACGACATACTTAAAACAATTAACAAACCAATCCAAGCTAGGCTATTTGCCGACGACTTAATTATATTTATGAAAGGAAAAAATTTAGACAGCGTAACCACCCTACTACAAAATCAAATAAAGGAGTTAGAGAAATGGACTAAAGCTAATGGCTTCAAATTTTCATCTGAAAAAACAGAATGCATAGTATTCTCCAAAAAATATACACAATTACAACCAAAACTTACTTTACACGACGAAACTCTTCAATGTAAAGAACACATAAATTTCTTGGGATTAATTTTTGATCAAAAATTAAATTGGAAAGCTCACATTAAACAACTTGTTCTATCATGTCAGTCAGGTTTAAATCTCCTAAAGTGTCTAGCCAACAAACATTGGGGAACGGATGGAAAAACACTGATGATGGTATATCGAGCATTAGTTAGGTCAAAAATAGACTATGGTTGCATTGCATACGCTTCAGCAAAACAGTCAATCTTGAGGCCCCTTGATGTTATCCATAATCATGCACTAAGAATAATACTAGGAGGATTTCGCAGCACTCCCGTAAATAGTTTAAATTGCGAAGCAGGAGAAGCAAGTCTAAGTGATAGAAGGCAAATTCTGAGCCTATCAT
Organism: Galeruca laticollis; assembly: GCA_963921935.1. Lineage (NCBI taxonomy): Eukaryota > Metazoa > Arthropoda > Insecta > Coleoptera > Chrysomelidae > Galeruca > Galeruca laticollis. The sequence continues at coordinate 5,833,599 of OY998182.1, forward strand.
ATGCAGCAAAAATATCCAGCAACACCCAACACCCAACGTATAAGAATACCATATCAGACAGATATCCTTCCTGCTTCCAAAGTAAATACTGGAACCCTCCTTTCTATGAAAGAATTCGCAGATATTTAAAAAGCCACAACTATGTCTCGTTCCCATTAACCTTTCCAAATAGAGTCTCTGAAACCGTCATTCACCCTTGGACACGTGTCCCTCCCAAAATCAATACTAACTTAACCGATCTTAATAAACGTGACTATAATATTCACACTATACATCAAAAATTTAAAGAAATCACAAGCAAATATCATGGGTACACAGAGATATATACAGATGCATCTAAAAAAGGCTCATTGAACTCACTAAAATTATTAGGAAGAATTTACGAAAGACATCCAATAGTTAATTTAATAAAAAAAGAGTTAGAACAATTGTACAACCATAACCAAGACATCAGATTCATTTGGATTCCATCGCATGTGGGAATCAAAGGTAATGAGGAAGCAGACGAGAAAGCACAAGCGGCAACTTATCAAAACTGTCTTGCTTGTAACCTATCGACATCAACTGATTTGAAATCACACTTCAAGGACAAAATCATAAAACACTGGAATACCTTTTGGCAAGAATCCGAATCTAAATTAAAACACTTAAAACCTAACTTCGGACCTTGGCATATATCAACTGGAAACAGAAGGAACCAGGTAATCATCACTGGACTACGTCTAGGACACACCAGATACACGCATGAACACTTAATAACAAGGGAGGATCCTCCATTTTGCAATTTCTGTGATGAAGAGATTAGTGTACATCACCTACTAATCGATTGCCCTATGTATGATCTACTACGAAAGACCTACAAGATTCCACGAAATATTAAGGAAATCTTAGGTAATACCTCAGACCCACAAAGTGTTATAGCTTTTCTGAAAAGTGCAAATATGTTTCATAAGATATAACCATTCTACCGTCACACAGTATACCTAAACTAAACGTTAATACTGCACTGAGACACCTCTTTTCTGTTGTTTATTCTATTTATTATGAATTATGTACCATATACCGCTAATGTATTTTTATTTGTTTCAATATCTACCATAAAACTGTTAATTTATTTTGTATAAAGAAATGTATGTACTATGTAAACTGCTAATGATCTTGTAGGTCGATGCGGATAAATAAATAAAAAAAAATATTAAAAGAAAAAGTAATTTCAGTAAATCCATGTGAAAATTTAACATCAAAATTCAATGATGATCAGAGATAGTGTATATGTAATTATTGATCAAGTTTTTATTTGTTACTGTTTTTTCCGCGCCATAGTAGGGTTTCACACATATGCATGTGTAATTTCTAATTAAACAATAATTTGAAAATATTTTAGGGAGAAACAAAATCCAGTTAACAGAGTGATGATGTATAAAGGTAAGAAATAGATAAAGACAATTAATAGTCCAGAAAAAACAGAAAAGCGGAATATTTTATAATAAAAGACAAGACAGAAGGAAAGTAATCCACAGGTAGAAGGTCCGTATTATGCCAAAATAATCCACTACTTTAGTTTGTTATAATTATTCAGTGCCACAGTGCTGAAACCTACAATTAGGCTGATAATCAACATCAAACACATCAGAAGAAAAGTAAGGTTGATTTATGTACAAGTTCGTTTTTTGCGTATCATTTTCCATCAAAATCCAAGTTTTTTGCATGAATATTAGAATATTAAATTTACAGTTTCAACCCTTACTTTGTGGAATCTATTCATGTTACTGTTATAAAACTGTTTCTAAATAATTCCACTATATAAGAAAATTAAAAATTCTAACAAAATTGGATAATTATTTTGATATGATATATTTTAACATATTGAACCAATTGTAAAAATTTTTAGAATTATTTAGAAATATTGTCATTTATAACAATTAGAATATTGATTAATAATAGTATAAAGTTGACCTCTCTGCACTGTAGGTATGAATTTTTCAAGGAAAAAAAATGTCGCTCAGTAGACATTGTATGACATGTGGAGATATAGAAACAATTATGAAAAAATGGTACCAAAATTTACATTTAACAGATTAGATACATTGGGAACCAGCATTATTTTGGTATTAATTATTATTTGTATTTAAATATGAAGCTACATCGAAGAAAAAAATGCCAATCAGCATCGTAGAATGTATACATTAGCCCCTTACCGCATACTGGCCCATTTATGGCACAAAGCGTGTTTAGTCTATTTATAAATATGTCTGTGTTTATAAACACACTCTGTGACGCACAGATATTACTTTGATAAACTATGGCATGGTACAATAGCATTGTAGCGATATCTAGTGGATACATTCGAAAGTTACAATAAATTTTTTTAATGGCGCACAACAGCTGATGATCGTTTGAGAAATTGACAATTACAAGTTGTGTATTGTGAATATTATTGAAGTTTATTGTTTGAAAAAATATTGTAAGTTGAAAGTGTGGCTTTGGTGATAGATTCTTGAGGTGAGTTTGTGTTTTTTTATATATTAGATACTAGTTATTGCCAATATTTTCTCTGTGCCATATATGTCACAGTATGCAATTATGACATGAATATGACTGAACCAACACATTTTTTTCTATTTGGTTTTTAGGTACATAATGGACCCAAAACTATTTTATGGCGGATATAAGTCAACCGTTCGTGATATTCCAGATAATAGTGAGGATGACATGTCAGATTCTGATGATGAAACTTTTGGAGTAGTTCCTGATACTGAATCACATGACGACTATACTGAGGAAAATGAAAATACTACCGATATACCTATTCCTGAAATGAGTGATAGTGATGATGATATGCCTCTCAGTGAAAGACTAGAGAGACTAAAGGAAAAGAAAAAGAAAAAAAATTATTAGATTGGCATAATGAAGAACTAAAGTTTTCTGATGCAGACACTGCATTTTTAGGTAATTTGGACCTGCCTCCAGAAATAACTGAATTGGATTCTCCTATTCAATTTTAAGAGTTTTTTATAACAAATGAAATTTTAGACTACATAGTTGACCAGTCATGTGTATACTCCACCCAACAATGCCCAACAAAACCACTTGCTCTAACAGTGGAAGATTTAGAGCAGTTTATTGGTATCGTTATTTATGTCTGTTGCACATTTACCAGCTACGAGGATGTATTGGAGTACAGCTTTGAAGCACACGTTAGTCGCAGATGTAATGTCATGTAATAAATTTGAAAAAATTAAGAGATTTTTACATTTCAATAACAATTACGATTTTATACCAGCTGGTAACAATGGACATGACAAATTGTTCAAAATAAGGCCCCTACTAAGTAAACTCCGTGAACGATTGTTGAAAGTTCCTAAAGAGGAATTTATGGCTGTAGATGAACAGATAATTCCAACAAAAGCAAGATCCAACATCAAACAATATAACCCGAAGAAACCCCATAAATGGGGTTATAAAGCTTTTGTGCTTAGTGGTATTAGTGGGTTCTCATATGACTATGAAATTTATGCTGGAGCACAAAGTAATATAGTAGAAAATAATTTTCCTGATTTAGGAGTTAGTTCGAATGTAGTTGTTCGGCTTACAAAGACTGTACCAAGGTATAAAAATTATAAAATATTTGCTGATAACTGGTTCAACAGTGTCCCGCTTATGACCTATCTCCATAAAGAAGGTTGCCTTCTTTTAGGAACAGTAAGAAAGGACCGAGTACCAAACATGAAAATACCAAAGGAATCGGTGATGAAGAAAAGTGGTTGTGGTGCTATAATTGAAAAGGTTGCAGATGTAGATGGTGTTCCCGTATCCGTCACTTGTTGGTATGATAACAAAGTTGTGACTATGATGTCGACTTATGTTGGTAGTACTCCTGTCAGTGAGGTGCAACGATTTAGCAAAAAAGATAAGACATATATAACTATACCACGTCCCAAGGCAGTTTCCATATATAACCAATATATGGGAGGAGTGGACCTTCTTGACTCAATGTTGGGTTATTATAGAATAAAACTACGATCAAAGAAGTGGTATATGCGAATATTTTTCACCTAATCGATCTGGCATGTGTCAACGCTTGGATTCTTTGGAAGCGAACACATCCAAATGTCCCGTTGGCTTTGAAGGATTTTAAATTAGCTCTTGCTAAATGCCTAACTAAAGCAAATAAATCCCTTACTAAACCAAGAGGTCGACCAAAACTACCGATTGAAGGTGAGCTACAGGCAAAAAAGCATCGTGGTCCAACCACAGATTTCCCAATTCAGGAAGTTAGAACCGATAAGCTTGACCACTGGGGGCATTGGCAAAATCAGAGACAAAGGTGCAAATACCCTGGATGTACTGGAAAAAGTTTCATACAATGCGGGAAATGTCAAGCTTTTCTTTGTCTAAACAAAGACCGAAATTGTTTTTTGCATTTCATAATGATTAGTAATTTACCATTTCTTAATCACATGTTGTGCCATAAATGGCACATACCCTTATTTCATATCCATATCTTTTCAAAATCAAAATAATTTATTTTTTCTATTTTTCCTGTTTTATATATATTATTTCCGGTCCTTAATATTTTTTTCAAGCAAAAAAAAAATCATGCGGTAAGGGGTTAAGAAGAAATTGTGTATTTAGGACTGTGTGTGTGATGGATATGCAAGTATCAGTACTAGTTACAAAACAGGCTAATGGTGGACTAAAAGCACTTCCCAAAATTTGCCAAATACTACTAAATTTAAAAAAAAACGAATTTAAACCCCTATGCATTGCAAGCATTTTCTCTATATCCACTATTATTAACGAAAAATGCAATCAAAGTTTTTAGTTAAAATTTGTACTATTGCCATGAACATTAGCGAAAGATATATAGAAATATAAAATTCTGTTTGTTTAGAAACGTCCATCAATTCATACATTTAGCATCCAATATCATACCCTTTTTTAATAGAGGAAGGCACCAAATATTTATAATTTTATGCATGCCAATATTGATTTATCAAAGGGTGTGACGAATCCTGGAGTTTGGCAAATGCAAACCCGATTCATAATGAATAGACATTAATAAATTCATTTCAAAATACCTATAGACTGACTTTGTTAACATTCTTTCCATCCACCAACTGGTCTAACAACTAATTGGTCACTTTTGTTTATGAAAAAAATTATGATACACGTTATACTGAGATTCGGGTGTCGACAACCCAGGCACTTCTTGTCGGTAAGAAGGACCTGGATAGCTGTCCCACCACATGGGCAGTGTAGCATGGGCAGGCGATCCCATCACAGGAGGGCCGTAGGTCGGAATCGGAAGTGGAGGCTGCACCATTAAGAATGTGGGCACTGCGGTGTAAGATGGTTGTGGAGGCGGCATACGTGGGGGTGGTACTATGGGACACCCCCACACAAACTGCTAGCATCTTTGATTGTTCCAATGGTTCATATACTCTTGATAAGTCACTGTTATCTTTTCACTTTGATAACGAGTTAGTTTTATTGTACGACGCACTTCGCTAGATATCACTGATTTGTAGCCTCCTTTACGTAAAAGAGAGTCTATGGTTTGCAGCTGATCCCAACCTAATAAAATTAAAGAAAATTGAATAAAAATACATAAAATCGGGAATTCAAATATGTCAACATGATTTTAATAACTGTTAATTTCGAACATACAATCTAAACTTGATACATTGATTATGTAATACAGGTTATGCAGTATCACTGTAATATGTCACAAGTTGAATACACTGCTTATATCATTTTTGCATATTTGTGACCATATCCAAAAATTAGAGCTGATATATATATATATGTATATATATATATATATATATATATATATATATATATATATATATATATATATATATATATATATATATATGTATATATATATATATATATATATATATATATATATATGTATATATATATATATATATATATATATATATATATATATATATATTATTTCTGTAATTTTCTCTATTAACTGTTGTATTCTAGGCGACATTCTAGTAACAGAAATTCCCGACATACCCATCTGATGGGTGTTAAAAAGCGAGAAGGAAAATGTATTGTTTCGAAATGACCTCCTTCCCTGTCCAGAAATGTTATTGCAGTCAAGTTGATACACCAATTACCAAAGAAAAAGTTTAATGATATGCAAAACCTTCGAAGATTATTCACAAGAGATGTGAAAAATTCAATAATGACATTTGTTAACACTTTGCTAGATGTTCATTTTCTTAAATAAAGTAAGGAACAATAACTCCCAATTCATGCACTGGACGGTTGATCCATGAGTATTTCTCAGTGGAAATAAAAAATGAAGAGTTGGCTAGTAGATATAATTTTAACCAATATTTAGTAACAGAGATTTGTTAACAATATGCGTCTCTAATCAAACAATCATGCGAATTGTGATAGTTTGATTATGTGTAAAACAATGAAATATCAAATGTCACTATTTTAGTTAAGAAGTATTACAGTTGTAAGATAAAGATTTGGTTTTTTCATATGTTTAATTCTTTATGAAAATCATCTAAATAATATGGAAATATACTTTGAAAAAACTGAAGCATTTGTATTGCAACTGTTAGCTTATTTTCATTTAAAGTAATTATTGAAAATAATTACAAACTATATATATATATATATATATATATATATATAAAATCAAAGCTATGAGTCTATTTTTAAATATATATTTAGGAATGAGATACGTATACTATGCAAGGGCTCTCAAGTTATTTGACATTTTAAACGATTAGGTAACGGGAGCTTTGGAGTTGGCTGTTTTTTGTTTTAGATATGAATGCAAATTTTGATTACTTTAATTCATTTAGATAACATAACTCTGTCATTTTGAATCTGGAACGTAATTTTAATAAACATAATCAAAACGTTTCAATTACATTGTAGATCTTATTGACTCGAGGCTATAACAATTTTTATTATATTGTAAATAGAAAGTGTGAAATGAATAATCTACTTTTTCGGCTTATACTTTTACTGATTTAATAGATAAGTTCTTGTTGAATTTAAAAATGGCTGAGTAATCACGATATTTATTTCATTGCCTTTTTGTTCCTATTTATGTTTGAGTTCAATTTGGCATATAGATTTGGGTTTTTTTCCTTATGTTTATAGATTATATCTACCGGCTTTAATTTTATGGCAAGATAGACTGAATGCATATAACCAAATATTACGTTAATCACATATAGAGATTGTTAGACGATACCAAAGAAGAGGGACAATTACCTAAGCTGAAGCCTTCGGATATCCTAAAAATTTTCTAGGAAATAGGACTAAAGGAAATACTCTAGTCTCTCAGACTTTCCTCGGGAACTAAGTAGAAAAAAGGAGGCACAATAGATCTCTTAGGTATCAGTGAATGGCACCTCAGTAAACATTCATAGATACACGATACCAAAAATTATTTACTAAATATATCTAGTTTGCGTCCTAACTGAGCTAGAATTTTTTTTTGCAATTCTAGCTTTTATTTCTTGTACAAATACGATGTAAACATCAAAATTCTTTTACGCGATTTTCGTTTTTTCCATATAATTTTCATCCTAGCATTTTAAGTTGGCGTCATGAAATTATGAGAATTTTAAGTGTTCAAACACAACAAAAATTCAAATTGTTTATAAATACCATATCAAACATTATACTTGTTTAGCCACAGTATATTTTAAGAGCTAAAAACTCATGCTTGGCTACACTGATTCTTAAAATGGGAAATACTAAGAACAAATTATTTATTTCTGAAGCTAAGTATTCAAATTATAGCATGATCTTGATAAACACTCTTCTGTTTTTGTTGATTCGACATAATTTTGGGATTACTAATCTAATTAAAAATCGAGAGCTTCCTCTCAAGGGCTTTGATAAATTGACTGTTAATATAACATTCCATTGACCAATGAAATTTCAATAATTTTAAAACAAACCAATCGGAAATAATTAATAGCGACTATTGCACTTGAGCAAATATTAGCGACTACAGAAATAGTAACTTTCATTGGGAAACGTTGAATATAACTTCAAATGATTCTGACAATTTTGGCAGTAATTAAATTGTCATATCATAATAAAATTTATCCACAGCTGTTTGATAATGTTTACATTTTACGTGTGGAGCTTCCTAAGAATGATGACGTTCATTATTCACTAGTCAATAATAAGTATTGATAATCAACAAATCTCAGACAGGCGTTCGCAGGGCGAGTTCCAGCGATTACAATACAGCTGATAGCTAGAATTTTGATTATTATACTGAATTAAAATAACCAGAAAGTTTAATATGAAAAACGAATCAGACGGTGAAATGAATGTTACGCCGCCGAACATAAGGGAAGCAGCACAAATATGTAGACTCATTAGCTTGTACCCGCGACTTCGTCGACGTAGATCGTCAAATTAAATATTATGCTGATATGTAACTTATCTTGCTGCAAAAAATTCGTTGTTTGTTTTTAATTCAAACAAATTCAATATTTAAAACGAAACAAAGTGGAATTTTATTATTATATATTATTGTGAAGTTATTTAAATTTTTGCAATTATACATATCCACACATGTAGTACTGTGTGCACAACATAAATTTAGTTCAGCTCGTTGGTTTAAAAAACTCCAAAACTGTGTACTTTTTTTAACTTTACTACTCCATATCTAGCAAACTAGGGTGAATATAACATACCAAAGTCCCAAAAAATGGACGCCTCTTTGCATAAAACAGCGCGATATCTTTTCAGTATATATAGCAGTTATTTCGGGCTCCAGTGAAGTACAAACATGTACTGTACAAGGCACGTGGTTGGAAACAATTATTGTATAATTGTTATCTGTATTGTGTGATAATGTCCACGATGACATTTCGATTTAAGAGAATATTAGATTTGGCTTTAAACCGGGTTCCAGATTGTAATTATTTTTACAAAGTTTAATTTATATGATAGTGTGTGATGTCAAATGATGTTTATTACTTTTAGAAAATAAGTCAATTTTTCTGGAACATTTTTACATTGTTTACAAGCTAAACAGAAGCCATCATATAACACATCCACAATGTTTTTGAAAAAGTATTATATTTGTGGAAGATTAAAGTACCATATAAAATCTGCTATTACAAAGCTGGTCAGAATTAAATACATTGATAATATATCCAATAATATCCAATGGAAAACAAAATATTTTACTTCTTAAAACTTTTCCACATCGAGTCTACAACTAAGATAGGGCGGCTGGCTGTATCTGAAGAACCGATAATCGTTGATAGAGAAATTACTGAAAATTGGATTTAAATTAAAGTATTATGTATTATGGAATATCAACAATACCTCTTTTGTTATCATCAATCAATTCTAAATTATTTTGAATTAAAAATCCCAAAATAATTGGTGTACGGAAGGACAAAATAAATGAATGATTATAACCCATTTATTTCAATAGAATTTGACAAAATTGGTTGAATTTTTTACCAAATGAATCACACATCGGATAGTTTCAAATCTCTTTACGGAGATATCCAACAATTTCATCATTTCAGTTCAAAAGGTTTAACAAGGTATTTAATTTCTATAGTGTTAAAGTGAAACAGAATTTTAATTTTTCTTACGAGCACGAGATACTTTTAACAAATTATGTAGCATCTGTATATGCTTTTTATGGGGTGTTCCATTTATAATTGTCCATATGGTAACTGGAGGTACCTATACCTCCTTACCGATACCCAGAACGTTTTATTATAAATATTTTAAAACGATTTAATCCCGTTGTTTTGACACCTTCCAATATTTTTGTGCGTACTTGGCCAACAATTCACATATTCATTTAGTGGTAACATATTTCCGCTGTAACCAGAGGCGTCCAGTGGGATAGAATAAAAATAATAGTTTTTAATGTGAGTGAAAATTTGATAAACATCAATATGAAAAGATCATTTGAGATGCAATCAACTAAAACTTATAAATTTCATAGCCAAATTAGTAAAATAGTGTTGACTAGTGCGAAATATGAGATAAAATAAAATTAGGTATTATAAACATTCCATTTAATCGCGAATAACTTAAAAACTTTGTACTCTATCGCATAGAGACAGGTGGATAATATTTACGTAGAAAGTAACGAAGTATCGAAAAAACATGCTGAAATCATTTTTACGATAGTGGCGTAGATTGTAGGGGGGGAAAGAAATATTTATCCCTACCACATGCCTGTAGTGATAGAGGAAAATTATATTTTACCACTAATTGAAGTATCCTAATATATAGAAAGTGGAAGGTGTAAAAACAATGGACTACAATAATTTCAAATATTTATGATATAACACCCTAGATCTCAGTGAAAAGGAATATTTTACTGAAGTGTTCTCGAATCTTCATATTTTGTGCTAAGGTTTCTCCAGTTACTATATGGACAATTGTTAATGAACCACCCTGTATAAATATGACTGTTGTACAAGTGAAAAACACCATTTTTTACGATAACGTCAAAATTTTACTAAATTATGTTAAATCTGACGTTTTTACGTAGATGTGAGAGGTTCTGTGTTTGCTTGTATTTAGTTTATGTAGCTTTAATTGCCTAGAACGATCGGAATAACTAATTTAGTAAAAACAATGAAAAACTGTTACTTGAACTTTTATAAGTGAGAATGATAAAAAGGTTTATGATAACCCTGAAAAATATGGTGGGTTAAGGGTTGATGTATGCGGTTGGAAAGGAATGAAAAATGGTATTCCTGCTATTTCCAGTGAAAGGTAAAGTCGTACGAATAACTATCCAGAGGAATAATTGTAGATACTAAAAAGTCTACAATTCTTCAAACACATGCTTAAAACTTCTGTGTTGTTTTTCTTTGTCGTGAAAATAATTTAATGTTGACGAATTTAAGTATACTATTTCATATCTCAAATGAAATTATTTTAGTGAAAACAATTAATAAGCTTGCGAGATATTTATTTTTTCTGGTCTGAAACACTTTGTTGAAGAAAATTGAACTTTGAAATATCATGGTACAGAATAACCATAAACATCCGTCTTAAGAGCAACAAAGCGGTAAAATGACTATTAATATACAAATAATAATTATTTTTTATTAAATAATAAAGACAAAAAAATCTCGAAAACCATTACATTCAGGCATAGGGAAATGTTAAGAACATATGGTTGAAATCTAATATAGAATTGAGGCGACAAAAAAATATGTTTGCCATTTAAAAAAACACAGTTATTACTATTATTCATTATCCAAAATTCACGTTAATTATTCTTCACCCTGTATAAAAAATTAAACACGTTTTTCTGGGATATTATTGAGTTACCTTACAGTGACCGATGTAGATGGTGGAAATTGAATAATTGTAATTTACTTTGTCATAATAAGTTGTGG